>JAECUM010013604.1:0-76906 GCA_016617855.1 Megalonaias nervosa
GTTATATGTGTTATCAAATTATGTTTCAAATAAATAGAATTAAAACTACAATCTATGCAGAGATTTTGAATATAGAATTAATTAATACCGTACAATAGTAGAAGTAAAACAATGCCATGTAAGTGTCACACCATTTTTGTCCGCGTTCGTTTGATGGAAGTAGCTGTAACTGAGCTTTCACTTTTCAGTAGATTTTAAAAAGGTGCTAAACCTATTGGAGGTTTTATTTAATAAATTTAAGCAAAACACGAAAACAAACAAACAACAAGTACAATATCCTTGCTAGTGTGCTTACTTATAGATTACGAGTTACTCTTCCAGATGGAAGAAGTTTAAAAGTAAGTGAATATAGATTTTATAACTAAAAAGATCGAAAGTGATCAGCTATAGTTTTAAATTGATTGCTTTATGTAAAATAGGTTGAACCATACGTATTGCTAATAATAGGCAGAAAAATGTGAGATTTTGGATTAATAACAGCCTAACTTGATTTATCTATCAAACTTGGTGAGCTGATAATACTGACGGAATAATTTTGTGTACGTTTTGCAGATTTGTATCATACAATAAAACCCTCAGACATAAATATAAAAACAAAATCAGAGAAAAAACATAAAGTATAGAAACTAGACTCACAGCAAAAAGACAAAAAAAAAAAAACAACAACAAAACAACAAGAAACTAGACTCAAAGCAAAGACATAAAGAATATAAACTAAATTTAAAACAAAGACATAAATAATAGAAACTAGACTCAAATCAAAAAGACAAGAAATAGAAACTAGACTTAAAACAAAGAGATAAATAATATAAACTAAATTTAAAGCAAAAACATAAATAATAGAAACTAGACTCAAGCATATACATAAATAATAGAAACTAGACTCAATGCAAAGAGACATAAAGAATAGAAACTAAACTCAAAGCAAATACATAAAGGACAGAAACTAGACACAAGGCAAAAAGACAAAAAATGACAGAAAATACATTTAAAGCAAACGTCTAGAACTGATACAAGGAATCTAAGTAAAATTCAGAGAGGAAATAATTGCAAACATATAATATAGATTGATATGTACATTGGTTTAGTTCATGTCGAATAAATATGCAACAAATTATTTCTAGATAAATGTCGGGCTTTGAATGCAAGTTAGAATAACGTAATGGAAAAGAAACACACATGAAGATATCCTAACAATACTTAAGTAAGAAAAATAGCGTTTTTGTGGAATAAAGTATTTTAAATATTGGCTTCATTTCAAATAAATAAAACAAAGAATGAAAAACTACTTTTGTGAGAAGTCTGTGAAGTTATGTTGATTTTTTTCAGAATTAAAGTTACAAGAAAACGAAATATAGTACGATCAAAGAGATAACAAAGTGAACATAATTTCAGACGAGAGTTCCATCGTTAATTATAAAAACGACCAAAATCAACTAAGGGTTTATTTCATTCTATATTATGATTTTGAAAGTAATATTGATCTCATGATTACTATAAATCAGGACAACAAATACGACATGGTCAATAAAAGCAGGAAAAAGCATACTATAGATAGTTTGCCTCTCCTGAAAAAAATACTTACAAAGAGTATGAATTCATAGTTTTGAGACGAAAAGGCTGCACAACTAAATTCAAAAATTGTTATAATCAATTATAGAAACTCTTTATCAAAAACTTAACTGATGTAACGCAACTGAAATTATGCTCAGTTGTAAAGAAAAAAAGCATTTCTACCAATACAGGCCACATCTAAAATATAAATTTCATTATAAATACATTGCACTATTTATTCCTAATATATATATATATATATATATATATATATATATATATATATATATATATATATATATATATATATATATATATATATATATGAATTAAACTAAAAAAGATACATGTAGCTAATATTTTCAATCCGAAACCGTGGTTACCTTGATATACTAACCTTACCGCAACTCTTTAATACAAAGAGCACCTGATGACTTTGAAAAGACATTGTGAAAGTTAATAAATAAAGCTGTGTATGGAAAACGGATGGAAAATTTGGAAAGTTGTTGTTGTTGTTGTTGTTATAGGGTTTAACGCCATTTTTCAGCACAAGATAGGCTATACATGGCGGCCAGTATTAATGGTGGAGGAAGAACCCTGGAAAATCCCGGAAGAACCACCGACCCACGAGAAGCTACTGGCAGGCTTTCTCACGTACCCACGTTAGCCGAGCCTGGACTCGAACTCACGCAGACAGAGGTGAGATGGCAGTGATCCGTAACGGTCAGCGCTTTAGACCACTCGGCCACTCAAATTTGGAAAGAGAACTATGGCAAAAATATGTACTGCCGAAGATAAATGTTTTAAACTTTCAAAAGATAGTTCGTTTGCCAGAAGTACAAAAGAAAATGAAGGTATGGAATAAATTTGTTTATAAAATGAGCAGATAAAATTATTCAAACAAATTTGTGTGGTCTTACGGTACCAGAAGTTTTAATGTCACGATAAACAGGATTACTCTTGCATCATATGATGACAAACGTTATTTAGTTGGCAGCATGAGTACTTTCCAATATGGACATTTTATTTGTTATTTATTTTACAGCATAAGTACTTTCCCCTATGGATATTGAATATGCTATTTAGTTGGTAACATGAGTACTTTCCCCTATGGATATTAAATACGTTATTTAGTTGACAGAAAGAGTACTTTCCCCAATTGATACTGAATACGTTATTTAGCTGACAGAAAGAGTACTTTCCTCAATTGATATTGAATACGTTATTTAGTTGACAGAAATAGTTTTTTCCCCAATTGATATTGAATATGTTATTTATTTGACAGAAAGAGTACTTTCCCCAATTGATATTGAATATGTTATTTAGTTGACAGAAAAAAGTACTTTCCCCAATTGATATTGAATATGTTATTTAGTTGACAGAAAGAGTACTTTCCCCAATTGATATTGAATATGTTATTTAGTTGACAGAAAGAGTACTTTCCCCAATTGATATTGAATATGTTATTTAGTTGATAACATGAGTAAATCCACTTATGGATACTTGATTAAGTTTTTAGTTTCTTCCTTCCACTTTATAATTAAGCTGCTATTTCAGTCACATGAAAAGTTTTTTTCTTTTTATTATGATTTACTTTAACATTTAAACTATTTCATCTATACTAGCTGATGCGCCACGTGATTTGTATTAAAAATGTTTTCTGTAGACCTTTTTATCGTTTGAGTGAAAGACTAATCTAAAGCCAATTCTTTTGCTAAGATTATTTATGTCAGAAAGTTTCTTTTGTTACCAACAGATATATTCCAGTTTCTTTTTTAAATAATGTAAATTTGCTCATTCGTCTATAAGGAAGATAATAGATTATTGGTGTACTCCAATAAGTAATTATGGTCGTTGATTTAATTTATCACCAGGAACTATTAAAATTACTTTGGCTCTAAAGCGTTTTATAGTGAAAGTCTTACTGTGTGGAAATGTTTGTCACAGAATAAGGCAAGAAATAACTTGGTTTTGCCTTAGATCTATTTTTCACCTTTATTCGCTGTGCAGGCGTACAACGTTACCTGGGGTGAATCATTGTTTCTCCAGGTGAGCGATTCTGAAACTACATGCGACGAGAGTCACGAAAGGCATGGTATAACTGAGTATTTGACCATGACTATTATTCACTCCCCTATGGATTTAACGTTGATTCATTTCAAACTGTGGCACAGGTCATTTGGATTTTGTCAAGGAGTGAACGTTCTCCCATTATGTTCTCCGGCCATACGGGTAAGTGTTAAATTTATATTTTATTTGATTTAAGAAACCTATTCTCGTTTGTATGTCATATCAGGTAATGAAGCCTTTTACGTTGCGAACTTTGCTATTACAGTTTAATTTATGAGTATGTATCTAGCGATTTAATTCAGAACCCATTATTATAACCAGTTTGGTTTTATTGTAGCTGTTTAGGGCTGACGGTAGCTGTTTAGGGGTGGGCGTAGCTGTACATAGAGCGGCGTGTTGTCCGCACGTATGTGTATCCCTGTTTAGGGTTGAGCGTAGTTGTCCATAGTACAGTGTGCTGTCCGTACGTATATGTATACGTAAGATTATACATGTGGTGGAACCACGAATATAGACGTAACCAATACAAGGGTGCTGGGTGCCGTCTGTACGTATAAGTACTTGTGGTGGATCAGTGAAGGGCGGGAGCGGTCGATAAATGTGGGCCAGTCCAAGGATCCAGTGAAACTGTGGTGTAACAGTTTGTGAATTGTATGACCGTTCAAGTTTTACAGTGATATGTTTGTTTCAATTGATTGTGGTTTCAACTGAGTACAATATTGTTTGCATTACATGAGATTATGTGAATCGCGGTTTTAGCATTGCATTACATGAGATTATGTGAATCTCGCTTTCATAGCATTCATTGTTTATTTGAAACTTAATGTATTACATGCGTGAGATTATGTGAATTTCGCTTACATTGCGTGATATTAGTGGAAACATTTTTGCAGTCCATGAGGTTATTTGAACCTCACTTTTTCATGCTAGAGGTATATGAATCATATTTTTGTATTTTTGTTTCTTTCTTTTCATTTCGTGAATATGTGTAGAGTGATTGGATCAGTCGTATGATAGGAGTGGGAGAGATTCAGTGCATTTGTACTATATACATATATATACTTATTAATTCATTTTATAAATTTCCATCATCCATCACATTGTGTTTGTGTTGTTCATTTTAATCCAAGAAAAGAAACCCACTCGGTTTCAATTCTGTTACAATGTTGGAGATATAATTCCATTAAAATCAAAAACATTTTAATATTGTTTCTATCCAATCGATTACATACATTGGCATTCTGCAATTTTGTGACACCACGTCTAATCATATTAAGCAGTTATCTAGGGTACATTATTTTAGTGCTTAATCAGGACGCTGACGTCTCTGGAATAGATTTTAATGCATATTATATATATATATCTTTTCCATGACATCCAAAGTAAAAGAATCAGTACTAATCAAATCGTACGAGTGGAAAATATCTCCAATTCGTAACTTTGGTTTGCGTCTTTTATCACTTCAAAAATGCTTTTCTCTTATTCATTACAAATCTCAAATTCTGAGGAATAACAACAATAATATTATGTATATTGATCCATCTGTATGTGAAAATCGCATATAATTCTAAGGTTCTTTGAGCACACAATAAATTTGAACAGCATTTATGCACAAGTTATGTGCATTACCCCTTTCTGGTCTTCCTTGTGTCATTGTATCACTCAATATGGCTTGCTCTTTTTTAATTCATTCTCACAGACGTCGGTAGCCATAAGTATCTCAATGTCATGAAATTGCTGTAACCATATCTAGGTTGAAAATATATTCCCTAACGTAAGAAATGCTGCTGGCTTTAATCAGCATTCTTCCAAGATTGTCCTCAGCTGATTCCTTTATCTGACATAGGTAAGACAACATAACAAATGTTCAACTTTTTAATTTTTGTTTTTTGGATTGGGTGTAATACAATGATCTGTTAATTAAGATGCTTAAAATAATATGGTGGTTTTTTTCTTCCTGCTTCTTAGGAGATATATAGTATCCATATGGTTCCAACCTAATTATTAAGTTAAAATGTTATAACTTTTTCTAAAGTTTCTGTGAATTTCACATGGATATTTATAATCAGCAAAGACTAGCGCCCTTTACAAGTGACCAATCAAAATATATATCTCATACGACTACTACTCTGATTTAGGCGCGCTATTCCTTAACTCGTTGCAGAAAGAAATACGCCCATCCAGCTTTGCTGCTCTTTTCATACGCATGATGTCCGAAAATTGGGGCCTCAAAAACAAACTCTGCTCCATTTCAAAAGAAGGAGCGCAACAAGAGTCCATTTATTCTTGGGGGAAAACCTGGGCAAATTCTCTTGGTTGAGATTTGAAAAAACAAATTTTGTCTGACTAAAGCTTTGCAATCTCTCTAAATTTATTGAATAATTTTGTAAGACAGATAGCTTGCCAGGGCTTTGGCATGATATGTTAAGTCCGCTCTTACTTAAGTAGAATATATAATAATTTGTCAAGAAGAATTTTTATCAGATCGACGTTTCACCAATCTGTTGTCTTGGAAATTTTTTCGGGAATATGCTACCATGAGAATTTCACCCAGCACTACTTAAATAAAAACAACCCCAAGATTTGTTTTGTTCTTGTAGATTTTTGGTCGTTAATTGTACTTGCAGCCAGGCTGTGGTGGTTGTTCTCCTACTTGTCTTTATTGTAGTGACGGTGATATCTATATTTGGGGCAAACAACAGTAGGCCTTATCTCTAACAACAAGGCAATTACATAGCAGTCAGACAAAAGCTTTCGTAATCTTATTAGTGACGGATTAAATGAACAAGGAGCGTAGCACAGTGTGTGTATGGGTATGTGTGCGTATGGACTTTTTGTGTGTGTGTGTGTTACCAATCGGGCGTCTCAGATATTTCATTTGTAGGACTTTTAACAAGTATAACAATGTGTATGCCCGTACCACAAGAACTGTAACTCACCGTACCACTGCATCATACACAGTACAGGAGAGAAATTCTGATCTCTAATTGTAGCCACTAGTGCCACACATAGTACATAATATTCTTGTTAGTTTATGTATACTTACGATGATCCTGTCACACTGTCCATTGGATCTTTTGACGCATCGGACAGTCACGAATGCCCCATTTTCCCTGTCTTGGTAGTAAGCCACATCCTATTTAAATAAATATGTCAAACTTTACATTGCAAGGTATGGATGCAGGATATAGACAAATAAACTTTAAATATTTGGATATGTAGGCAGCTGAATAGATAGGATGATTCCCAGTTTAAATGTTACTTATAAAACCATTTGGATGGATAGTTGAGTTGGTAGGCAAATGGTTAGATAATAAAGCTGTCGATTGATTAAGCATGTGATTCATTATTTAGAGCGTACTTATGAAAACAGATAAATATGAAGGGTCGATGATCTGTTATTTTTGCAAATTATGTAGGTAGTTCTTTATTTTTGTAGTTATCGTCGTGCACAGAACATGTAAACATCTTAGAAAGTGTCACAGAATTGATTATACTTAATGTTTACGTATTGTATCTGATCTAATTTGTGTTCCTGGTTCCTTTCCGCGTACAGCGTTACCCGAGAGTGGTTTATTTACGCCATACATTCTTTCAAAATACTGAGTTCGGTTCACACCGTGCTGCACGAGTAAAATTCTTGCAATGAGAAAGCCCGATATACCTTGATCTCACTGTCGGTGGATTGCTCCATAGTCAGGGTACGTATGTACTCGAGGTTGACAATAACTTGTCCACACAAGTCTTGTCAGGGAATTTTACAATTAACGGGAGTTGTAGAAGCATGTGAATTGTATTCATTTCGCTATCTTTATTGTGTGATAGAAATGGTTGATATATTGGATGCACCAATATTTATTCTAACTTTTACAGAAGGTAAGGCCTGATTTATATAGCACCACGTTATCAGAGGCCCTTTAGTCTGTTTTCAAGTTTGCCATTTAATTGAATTCATTTAAATGTTGCATGTATTAAGGATGAAAAAATGTTCTAGTGCTGACAATTATGCAAGATTATTCAAGTCGGATACATGTTCACATACGAACTTGCTTATTATGATAATAATCTAGTGTAGTATGTGATAATCAGCTTCACGCAGGAGCATGCGAAACGTACATTGTAGCATTTGTAATGACAGTATCGCATGTACTGCAGTTTTAGTCTTTATATTTTCAGCTATTTTGGGGTGTTTTGAGGTGACTGTGTCTGAATTGTAAGGTATTGAGGTATGATTTCAAGCTGTAGAGCTGATAGCTTCGACGCAGAATAGTTGCACTCGATGGGGCATTGTGCAACCTGTGCTGCTGACGTTGATGATGTTGGCTCTGTTTGTTTTGTTAAAATTTCTAAACATTTTTTATCCATGGTGATAGATCCATAAGTCAGTTTCTTATGAATATTTAATTTGTTTTGTTGACTTTTCTCAGTGATATGTTATGTATATCTGTATTTTGAAATTGACCCGAGTCCAAAATCATGTTAATGGTGTTCCTGACTAGTGACATTCATTTTGTAAACAACATAATACATAGCTATATTTCTCAATGATTATAAAGTAAATATTCAGATCATTATTATAGGAGGTAAACATGTTTACTTGAATCAGAGTCTAGGAAATTAGTTTTTCACTTGTAAAATCCTAAACTTGTTGACGACTTGAATATATAATAAACTGATCTATATCCTGGCTCTATTATTGTCTTAACTTTTTATATCATTGTTAAAGTTACGTTAAAAATCCAAACCACACAGGCATGATTGTTTATATCAATGCTGTTTACTTGAAAAATTACTCGTTCCTGTTTTTACATCCAAAGTGGAATTTGTATTGTGTTAAGTTGATAATTAGGGTGGATTTATTTATTTAAATTATTCACTCGAATGTCAAAGTGTTCAATATTACTTTATGGACTAAATCATTAATTGGAATTAAAGTGAATTCAGTCAAGGACCTTTTGGATTATAATAATTATATTAAATGAAGACTGTTAACATATCGCCACATTCTATACCATTAGCACATTCGAGACTCCCTGCAAATCAGCACATTGAATATTGAAATTCATTTGGATAGCCACTAGAATTTATTTCGAACTCTGTACATTTGAAATTGTGATAAAATTTGAGCCATCTGGGATTTAATTCACAATATTGTAAAATCCTTTAAATTTTCACTTTATATACCAATAAAATAAGTTATTTGTTGACTTTTACAAAACTTGTTGTTTTTCGCTATTTTCTGTCACTTATTTTGAGACTAAAATAACGTAACACGATCATCTTTTGCATATAAGTTCTATTGATTAATTCATGTTCTTTACTTGTTTAAGTTGCGTGTTATGATTCGTTCCAGTTAGGAATACTAGTAGTTTACGTTTTATCGGTTTAACTCGGTATGCATCATTTTTGTTGAATCCATTGTTAGAATTGGTGCGCAAGAGTGTGGTGTTAGATTTCGTTTTCGTTTTTCAATCACAATATAAATAAATATCTTGTTCACGCAATTTATTTCAATGTTCACTGTAATCTAACCTCAACCCGAATCATCCTGCAATACAAAGCACATACGGCTTTCCTTAGGCACTATGTGTGACCTGGATTCAAATATTAAAGTGCCTTTATAGGGAGGGACATGGTGGATTAGCATTATTAGATAAAAGTATATGACATGAGAACAAGTTTCCAGTACGAATATGAACAGTATGTAGAGTATTTGAAATAACTGTTTTGAATCAAACTTAGAAATGTCGGAAATATTCAAAATCTGAGGTAGTCCGTGCGTCAAAATGGATTACAGATACGTTGTAAATTGATTGAAATAAAAGGTTAGTTGTCGACGAACTTCCGCTTGGTTTCGCTATGACGCTGAAGCAAAATTTGTCAAGTGCTATCTTTTCTATGGATGTTATTGTATCGTTTTAAAACAGTATTTTATTAAGCCTTTACCATGCACAGTTGCTAACCCAAATATCAGTCACTCGTGGAAACCGTAAAACAAGACACGACTAACGTAAAGTTCTTTAAATTCGAATGAGTGGTTCAATGAAGTATTTATCGATACGTTACACACGCACACACAAAATAGCTATAGGTGACACATGGAAACCTAATAAGAGAATTTCAAAGAAAGGAAACATACAAATATATCGTCTGATGACAGAAATGAGTTCCTAACAAAGTTCAAATATTTGGAAAATATTAAACACTGAGTACATTTCAACTTACGCAGACAAGCAAACATTAATCTGCGTCCAAAAAATGTAAAGAAAGGAACTCTGAAGACTACATTACTGAAATATCTCCAACAAAAACCAGAAAATGGGTTGATACCCTACAAAAGCTATTACGGATACAGTTGTACACATCCCACGTCTATCGTGCCGACTCCATTGTCATTCATGATATGTGTCTGTAGTGTTCAAGACTCGTTATTAAAGTAGAAACCTTATTCTCGCCTTGTTAAAGTACTCCAGATTACACGATTTAACTATTCCAACACCTTAGCCTTTCCTGCAATTCAATTTAATGTATTAAACCGGTTAACGCATCTTATCGAAGTTAATATATCACATTAATGTAATGACACAAGTTTTCACAATCATGACTCAATTCTTTGCATACACGCCATTAAACTACAATTTAAACATTGGTACAGTTGACGTTAAGAAAATATAAAGATCACAAGATGACATGAAATTTAGGCAGAATCAACTAATAGGGACAGTGTGGATAGTAACATCTGGTTGTGAGATTTCCTAGAGAAAACAGATAACACAGTTAGGATATGCATGTTATATTTCCAGATCCAAAAGCGCTCGTCATTATGAAAGATATATAATTTCCTCATGACGAAGCATTCAAATCAAATAGCAATAGCATTGATATTAAACAATATAATTCATTTTGCATCAAGTTAATAATTCTACTACATCATTACTGTAAATACTTAAATAAAAATACGCAGATTATTGATACATAATGGACGCAAAAAAGACAACACAACGATTTTAGAGAGCTTGCATCTGTTTGCTATCATTGCCTGCATAAGTGAACATAACTATGGGTCAGATAATACTGAATACATTGCCGTTGTCATCAGATGAACACGATAACATACAAGCTGGACATAATTCTTTCTGCATGCGTGTAGCGGTCTTTTTGACAAGTTAAAGCAGTTTAATGTTAGTTCAGAATATTAGATCAAGTGAGATTTTCTTGTAAACGCAAAGGTGCAAAACATAACATCTACTTTTCAGTCTGGTTGGACAAGAAACTGTTAAGAAGCTAACAAAGTTATTAATTTTAGGACGGCACATATGAAAACATAATGATAAAATTCCAACTGTACATAACAAACTAAAATGTTAAATTGGACAATGCTGTTGTTGATAATGGTATATATTTGTTATCGTATTACATGACGTTGGAAATGGGTAGTATCTTCAAACATAACAACAATTTACAGACATACTATGATTGATTTAGCAAATTAGGATAAACCCTAATGTTTGTACCGAGGAAATAAAGAGAGGTATTTTAAAGAACCTACACTGTAGAGAACGAAACAGATGATAAAAGTGATGTGCAGAAAAAAAGATTATTATAACGATGTTCCTCCCAAACGTTTCGCACCCGGCAAAGATATTTCTACTGCCAGGATAACTAACGAGATGAGACAATCGGAAGTTCAACGGACACATGGTATGTAGAAACGCAGGAAAAATATTGACCACGAAATGAACAAGTATGTATCTTTGATTCCAGTTTTTTTTGGATAGGTTATAGTTTACATTTTGATACATAAAAAAAAAAAAAAAAACCTCTTACTTTCCTAGATATGTTATTTACACCTCTTCTCAAAATGAAAAGTACCAAACCCAATAATGGTAAAATAAATAAAATAACATGTTCACAAGGGAAGGAAACCTACTTGAATAACTAACTTATCGCGCCACAAAATTGCTAGGTGACACTGCTACTATATGTTTCAAAAACTAATTGGATAATTTGTCAAATCTCTTTTGATAATGTTAATAATTATATTGGAGTAGGAGTAGGTCGAGTAGATAAAGCACAAGTGGAAGATATAGTAGTAAGAGCAGGTAGAATAGAAGAGTACATGAAGTACAGATAGTAGGTATATTAGATGGAGTAACAATCAGTAGGCAGAGTGGATGGAGTACAGGTTGTAATAGAGTGGATGGAGTACAGGTTGTAATAGAGTGGATGGAGTACAGGTTGTAATAGAGTGGATGGAGTACAGGTTGTAATAGAGTGGATGGAGTACAGGTTGTAATAGAGTGGATGGAGTACAGGTTGTAATAGAGTGGATGGAGTACAGGTTGTAATAGAGTGGATGGAGTACAGGTTGTAATAGAGTGGATGGAGTACAGGTTGTAATAGAGTGGATGGAGTACAGGTTGTAATAGAGTGGATGGAGTACAGGTTGTAATAGAGTGGATGGAGTACAGGTTGTAATAGAGTGGATGGAGTACAGGTTGTAATAGAGTGGATGGAGTACAATGAGTAGGCAGAATAGAGAGTACAAATTGTAGTTTGAATAGATGGAGTAAACGTTATAGAGTAGGTGGCATAACTGATGAAGCTGGAATAGGACTATCAACATTTCGTACCAAAATAGCTATAGATACAACACTTATTCTTATAGGCAATGTTACTGTTGGAGTTGCAAAGTAAAAAAAAAAAAAATTTGGCATCTTTTAGTCAAAACGTTGCCCCAATTTCTCACCTTATGATAATGTTTCTCACACTTTTGAATTTATTTTCTTCAATATTTTCTCTACGTATGGTTTCTATCTGTTTTAGATCTGCAGCTACTTGTGAAATTTTAATTTTAGAACTTTCCAACAGAATCTACATAAATCACTAAACCTATATTCTTGATTTAATTGCTTTTACAGAAGTCACTTTATTTCTTTCTCCGTTTTAATATTGAGCATATGTCAACAGAGATATATTTTTCATTTTGAATTTCTTCGTTCCATCATCAGTCGCAGTCTATGGTTACCTGTTGAATTTTTTCATGTTATCATCAGTATCAGTCTAAGGCTACTTCTTGAATTTGTTCGTGCTATCATCAGTCCCAATCTATGGTTACTTATTGAATTTGTTCGTGCTAATCATCAGTCGCAGTTTATGGTTACTTGTTGAATTTGTTCATGTTATCATCAGTCGCAGTCTATGGTAACTTATTGAATTCGTTCGTGCTATAATCAGTCGCAGTTTATGGTTACTTGTAGAATTTGTTCGTGTTATCATCAGTCGCAGTCGATGGTTACTTGTAGAATTTGATCGTGTTATCATCAGTCGCAGTCTATGGTTACTTGTTGAATTTGTTCGTGTTATCATCAGTCGCAGTCTGTGGTTACTTGAATTTGTTCGTGTTATCATCAGTCGCAGTCTTTGGTTACTTGTTGAATTTGTTCGTGTTATCAGCAGTCGCATTCTGTGGATATTTGAATTTGTTCGTGTTATCATCAGTCGCAGTCTGTGGATACTTGAATTTGTTCGTGTTATCATCAGTCGCAGTCTATGCTTACTTGTTGAATTGTGTTCGTGTCATCATCAGTCGCAGTTCATGGTTACTTGTTGAATTTGTTCGTATTATCAGCAGTCGCAGTCTATGGTTACTTGAATATTTCGTGCTATTATCAGTCGTAGCCTATGGTTACTTGCTGAATTCGTTCGTGTTATCATCAGTCGCAGTCTATGGTTACTTGTTGAATTTGTTCATGATATCAGCAGTCGCAGTTGATGGTTACTTGTTGAATTTTTTCGTGTTATCATCAGTCGTATTCTGTGGATACTTGAATTTGTTCCTGTTGTCATCAGTCGCAGTCGATGGTTACTTGAATTTATTCGTGTTATCATCAGTCGCAGTCTATGGTTATTTGTTGAATTTGTTCGTGTTATCATCAGTCGCAATCTACGGTTTTTTGAATTTGTTCGTGTTATCAGCAGTCGCAGTCTATGGTTACTTGTTGAATTTGTTCGTGTTATCATCAGTCGCAATCTACGGTTTTTTGAATTTGTTCGTGTTATCAGCAGTCGCAGTCTATGGTTACTTGTTGAATTTGTTCGTGTTATCATCAGTTGCAGTGTATGGTTACTTGAAATTGTTCTTGTTATCATCAGTTGCACTCTGTGGTTACTTGTTGAATTTGTTCGTGTTATCAGCAGTTTCAGTCTATGGTTAGTTGTTGAATTTGATCGAGTTAACATCAGTCGCAGCCGATGGTTACTTGTTGAATTTGTTCGTGTTATCAACTATCGCAGTCTATGGTTACTTATTGAATTTGTTCGTGTTTTCATCCGTGGCAGTCTATGGTTACTTGTTGAATTTGTTTGTGTTTTCTTCAGTCGCAGTCTATGGTCACTTGTTGAATTTAGTCCTGTTATCATCAGTCGCAGTCTGTGGTTACTTGACTTTCTTCGTGCTATTATCAGTCGTAGTCTATGGTTACTTGAATTTGTTCGTCTTATCATCCGTCGTAGTCTATGGTTACTTGAATTCGTTCGTGTTTTCATCAGTCGCGGTCTATGGATACTTGAATTTGTTCGTGTTATCATCAGTCGCAGTCTCTGGTTACTTGTTTAATTTGTTCGTGTTATCAGCAGTCGCAGTCTATGGTTACTTGTTGAATTGTTTCGTGCTATCATTAGTCTCAGTCTACGGTTACGTGAATTTGTTCGTGTTATCATCAGTCGCAGTCTATGGTTACTTGTTGAATTTGTTCGTGTTATCATCAGTCGCAGTCTGTGGTTACTTGAATTTGTTCGTGTTATCATCAGTCGCAGTCTATGGTTACTTTCTCATCAAATTCTTACTTTCTCATCAAATTCCAGCTTGTTTTCCATATTTGCATTATATCTCTATTGCCTCATCTAATTTTACCTCTTGCCCTTGTTGAACATTAAATTGAATCGGATACCCTTTTTTGGAGATACTAGGAAATTTATATTCTATTTTTTGCGTTACTTGTAATGTAGTAAACAATACCTTAATAGGAGGATTAGCAAATGATTTTGAATCAATGATTTGGATATGGCTGCAGGTTTGGCTTTTTCAGCATATTTTCCCTGTTATATATATCTGTATAATCTTCTTTTTATTGTGTTGTTCATTTTAGACAAAAATAGTTTCTGTGACTGTTTGACCTAATATTCTAACTTGCTTCCATCTACGTCGTAAAATATGCGTTGTCTTAATTCTTAAATCATTTATCAGTTACTAATATTTTGATTCATAATTGTTTAACCAAGCATTAGTCTTGCTTTAAGCCTACTGATAATTTGTTATTCTACTTTTTCTTAGGAATTACAAAACCCCTAATAATAATTCCGGTATCATCCACTTAGATTTCTACTAGCAAATCTATTATATCGTCATCTTCATATACGAGACTTCTTCTGTTTCAAAATTGATATCGCTTTCAGCAATGTTGAAATTATTTCAATAGCAACGAAAAGGATATGTCAAAAAGCGAGCATAAACAGAAAATGAATTTTGATTCGCCAACAGTCATGCTTCATGGTTTATCCCTGACTAAATTAACCACATTTACGTATGAAATCTTCATACATTCATGTTCTACTTGAAGTTCCAAATCATTGTGAGATGGAGCATATGCTCTATTCCAATTGCAATGTTAGATAGTTTGCAAATTGAACTAAAATGAACGCCTGACATCAAACGGAATTATATACTTCAGTTTTTGTCTTTAATATTTACCTTTATCTGCTAGGATGATAACTGGTAAAGATATCGTATAGATTTTAAAGGCTGACTGAAATATAGAATCTAAAACATGTTGACAAGACCCTAAGAAATACAAAGTGTACGGGTGTCTTCGCTGTTGATGAATTTGTACCTTTAATCACACTGGTTAGTCTTGAATTGATAGTAGTATAGTGGGGCTCCCTACGGACAATGGGAAAATACATTACAGACCCCCCTGGGTACGTTTACGGACAAGATTTATACGGACAAATGGCACACCCTGGGTACGTTTACGGACAATGGGAATTTTGTATAGCGACAAGAGGAATGGAACAGGTAGGGTGACGTCACGGTACTGGACACTTGCAACAATGTAGCAAGTACCGTGTCGTCATGCCACCTGTTTCATTCTATACAAACTTTAATGCATTCGCGTTCGTGTCTGTGGATAGTATAGTATGTTTTATGCATTCGCGTTCATGTCACCTGTTTCATTTCTATAGTTTTATGCATTCGCGTTCGTGTCAGTGGATAGTATAGTATGTCAGTGGATAGTATAGTATGTTTTATGCATTCTCGTTCGTGTCACCTGTTTCATTTCTATAGTTTTATGCATTCGCGTTCGTGTCAGTGGATAGTATAGTATGTTTTATGCATTCTCGTTCGTGTCACCTGTTTCATTTCTAGACAAAGTTTTATGCATTCGCGTTCGTGTCAGTGGATAGTATAGTATGTTTTATGCATTCTCGTTCGTGTCACTTGTTTCATTTCTATACAGTTTTATGCATTCGCGTTCGTGTCAGTGGATAGTATAGTATGTTTTATGCATTCTCGTTCGTGTCACCTGTTTCATTTCTAGACAAAGTTTTATGCATTCGCGTTCGTGTCAGTGGATAGTATAGTATGTTTTATGCATTCTCGTTCGTGTCACCTGTTTCATTTCTAGACAAAGTTTTATGCATTTGCGTTCGTGTCAGTGGATAGTATAGTATATTTTATGCATTCGCGTTCGTTTCCATAGATTGATGAAAATCAATCTATCATACTCAAATCAAACAACCCACTAAAGCGACTTTTAGGTAAGAGAAAAATGTTTTTGGGAGTTAAACATAAATTATACAACAACAACAACAAAAATTATTTAGGCAAGAAAGAATAAATCTTTTCGAGGAATATGAAATGGCCTTGAAAGGGATCGTTTAGCTTTCTTCTACTTTCCTCCCTTCTTCTTCTCCACCAGCACCTCATCTTCTACAGGACATTTTTCTTCTTTTTCTCATCCTTCCATCTATATTTAGCTACAACTTATGGGAAATTCGTTTGGAAAAGCCCACTATCTATTTACAGCCTCAACTTGTGTGACGTTCCTATTTAAAAAGCCTGATATGTGTTTATAGCTACAACCTGTGGAAAAACCCAAGTCTACATTTATAGTCTCAAACTTTCTATCTACCTACCTACGGTAGCGCGTATTCAGGTCAGCAGCTTGCAACACTGTTGCCATTATTCCCCTAGTGTCCAGTACAGAGACGTCATTGAAGCTGGGAATTTTGAGGCTATAAATATAGACTTGGGTTTTCCATTAGGAATTTCCACAGGTTGTCGCTATAAATATATACTAGGGTTTTAAATAGGAGAGTCACACAAGTTGAGGCTATAAATGTATACTAGGTTTTCCCTAGGACTTTCCACAAGATGTGACCATAATTAGACACTAGTTTAGTTCATAGGTCTTTCCCACAAGATGAGATTATAAATAGATAGTGGGTTTTAACGAGGAATTTCCACAAGTTGTAACTATAAATAGTTATTAAGTTACTTCATAGGACTTTCCTACAAGATGAGACCATAAATAGATAGTGGGTATTTCATTAGGAATTTACCACTACTTGTAGCTAAAAATAAATACTAGGTTTTTCCAAAAGGAATTTCCTACCAGTAGTCACTATAAATAGATACTAGCGTTATTCCACATAGTATCTTTGTGGCGTAAGAGATAGATATTTTGTGAGCTTTCATCTCTTTCTCTTACATTCTAATCGAGCACAAGGCATTTTGGATAGTGAGTATGATATATTGGATAACATAGTAGTGTGATGGATAATATTTTTGTGGTGTAAAGGATGGTCTAATTTGCGAAATATCATCTTCTTCTCTTACATTCTAAGCTAACACATAACCTTTGGAGTTTGTGTGTGTGTACGTGTTGGTCTTTGTTTCTCCCTATAAAACTCTCTTGGAATATCCAGACCGTCAAAAAAGCAAGACCAGTGTCAAGAGACAAAAGTCAGGATACCTTTTATCATTGTCAAGAGAAAGGACATTGGTCTTCAGACTGCCCTAAGAAACAACAGGAGCAGGAGGAAGAAGAAAAGGTGCCCTCGGCAAAAGAAGAACACCGGTATGTCCAGAGAGAGAAGAAAGAGAAAAAAAGGTGAGAAAAAGGTGAGGAAGAAGTGTAGGAGGAAAAAAACTGACAGTGAAGAAATTCAGAAAACAAGAGAGTGAACAAAAAAGACACAGAAGAAGTCTATGAACTTTTAAGTTTTGCTGTGTTGTGACAATGGATTGTAAAATTTGTACCAGAATACACCAGACAGAAAAAAATGTAAGTGTTTCTTAGTTTTGATTTTTTAGAACGATAAAGGGCCTACACTCACGCACTCACACACGTACATCATGGGATAAAATAATGGATTTTGAGTTTTCATTAATTGAGGCGAAATGAATACTAACCACTCACTAATTTACTGATGTCTGTGTGTGTTTGAATGCATTCACGTACGTTTGTGTGGATAGTAGATCTGGCATTTTTTCTTCTCTTCCTTCGTTTGTGTGGAGAGTAGAGTGTGTGTTTTATGCGTTCGCGTACGTTTGTGTGGATAGTAAAGTTTGTGTTTTATGCGATCGCGTACGTTTGTGTGGATAGTATATATGGTGTGCTTGTATGCGTTCGCATACGTTTGTGTTGATAGTAGATATGGTGTATGTTTTCCTTCTCTTCCCGTCTGTGTGGACAGTAGAGTGTGTGTTTTAGGCATTCGCGTACGTTTGTGTGGATAGTATATATGGGTGTTTTTTTCTTCTCATCCTTTCTGTGTGGATGGTACATAAGGTGTGATTGCATGCGTTCGCGTACGTTTGTGTGGATAGTAGATATGGGTGTTTTATACGTTCGCGTACGTTTGTGTGGATAGTATATATGGGTGTATTATGCGGTCGCGAACGATTGTTTGGAACGTAGAGTGTGTGTTTAATGCGTTCGCGTACGTTTGTGTATATAGTAAAGTCTGTGTTTGATACGTTCGCGTACATTTGTGTGGATAGTATATATGGGTGTTTTTTTCTTCTCTTCCTTTCTGTGTGGATAGTATATAAGCTGTGTTTGTGTGCGCTCGCGTACGTTCGTGTGGATAGTATACATGGTGTGTTTGTGTGCGTTCGCATACGTTTGTGTGGATAGTAGAAATGGTGTATGTTTTCCTTCTCTTCCCGTCTGTGTGGATAGTAGAGTGTGTTTTCTTTCTTGCGTTCGGATACTTTTGTGTGGATAGAAGAGTGTGTGTTGGTGTGGATAGTAGAGTGTGTGTTTTATGCGTTCGGGTACGTTTGTGTGGATAGTATATATGGGTGTTTTTGTCTTCTCTTCCTTTCTGTGTGGATGGTATATAAGGAGTGATTGTATGCGTTCGCGTACGTTTGTGTGGATAGTAAAGTGTGTATTTCTTTGCGTTCGCGTACGTTTGTGTGCATAGTATATATTGGTGTTTTATGCATTCGCGTACGTTTGTGTGGATAGTAGAGTGTGTGTTTGTATGCGTTCGCGTACGTTTGTGCGGATAGTATATATGGGTGTATTATGCGTTCGCATACGATTGTGTGGAACGTAGAGTGTGTGTTTTATGCGTTCGCGTACGTTTGTGTTGATAGTAAAGTGTGTGTTTTATGCGTTCGGGTACGTTTGTGTGGATAGTATATAAGGTGTGTTTGTATGCGTTCGCGTACGTTTGTGTGGATGGTAGATATGCGTGTTTTATGCGTTCGCGTACGTTTGTGTGGATAGTATATATGGGTGTTTTATGCGTTCGCGTACGTTTGTGTGGATAGTAGCTATGGGTGTTCTTTTCCTCTCTTCCCCTCTGTGTGGATAGTATGTAATGGGTTTTTTCTTCCCTTCTGTGTATTTGTTTGTTTTATGCGTGTTCGTGCGTTTCTTTGTGTTTGTATTTGTTCGTTTGTATGTGTGCGCGTACGTTTGTTTGTGCGTTTGCGTGTATTGGTCTTTGTTTGTCCCTTTAAAACTCCCTTTATCCCAATCAAATTAATGTCACCCACCTACCTACAGTAGTGCGTATTCAGGTCAGCCGCTTAAAACACAATTACCATTATTCCCCTAGTGTTGAGTACAGTGACGTCATTGAAGCTGGAAAGTTTGAGACTATAAATATAGACTTGGATTTTTCCACAGGTTGTAGCTATAAACACATATCAGGGTTTTTAAATAGGAACGTCACACAAGTTGAGGCTGTAAATAGATAGTGGGCTTTTCCAAACGAATTTCCCATAAGTTGTAACTAACACTAGATGGAAGGATGAGAAAAAGAAGAAAAATGTCCTGTAGAAGATGAGGTGCTGTTGGAGAAGAAGGGAGGAAAGTAGAAGAAAGCTAAACGACCCCTTTCAGGGCCACTTCATATGCCTCGAAAAGATTTATTCTTTCGTGCCTAAAAAATTTTAGTTGTTGTATAATTTGTTTAACTCCCAAAAACATTATTCTCTTACCTAAAACTCTTTTTAGTCGGTTGTATGATTTGCGTATGATAGATTGATGTTCATCAATCTATGGAAACGAATGCGAATGCATAAAATATACTATACTATCCACTGACACGAACGCGAATGCATAAAACATACTATACTATCCACTGACACCAACGCGAATGCATAAAACTGTATAGAAATGAAACAGGTGACACGAACGAGAATGCATAAAACATACTATACTATCCACTGACACGAACGCGAATGCATAAAACTTTGTCTAGAAATGAAACAGGTAACGTCACCCTACCTGTTCCATTCCTCTTGTCGCTATACAAAATTCCCATTGTCCGTAAACGTACCCAGGGTGTGCCATTTGTCCGTATAAATCTTGTCCGTAAACGTACCCAGGGGGGTCTGTAATGTATTTTCCCATTGCCCGTAGGGTGCACCACTATACTACTATTGATGTATATAGTATAGTCATCATTGCATAAATTGATGTATATTGTGCGGTCATCACATTACATTATTATTATTATTATTATTATTATTATATATATATATATATATATATATATATATATATATATATACTGAGATGTTATTACACGAATTGATATATGACTGTGATGTTATTACACGAATTGATATATAATTGTGCTGTCAATACACGAATTGATGTATATTGTGCTGTCATTACACGAATTGATGTATATTGTGCTGTCATTACACGAATTGATGTATATTGTGCTGTCATTACACGAATTGATGTATATTGTGCTGTCATTACACTAATTGATGTATACTGTGCTGTCATTACATGAATTGATGTATACTGTGCTGTCATTACACGAATTGATGTATACTGTGCTGTCATTACACGAATTGATGTATATTGTGCGTTCGTTTTTAAATGAATTGATAAATATTGTGCTGTCATTACTTGAATTGATGTATAATGGGCGTTCATCTTTAAATGAATTGATGTATATTGTGCGTTCCTCTTTAAATTATTTGATGTATATTGTGCTGTCATTACATGAATTGATGTATATTGTGTGGTAAAATCTATCAATGAAAATTAATTATACAATACTGCTAAACATTGTCTCAACAATTTAGCTAACCATCTCGAATGAGCAAACCCTTTTCTCATGATGCTTGATGTTTTGCTTTGACTGTATTTTATCATTTTAAAGCTGTTTTCACTTCCTATCTTGTATCTAGTGTTTGACTATTGAGAAAGTTTCCATATTTTATTCAGGACCAGAAAATTAAAAAAGAGAACCACGGTATGGGTTGGTCTGTTTTAATGTCATTACTAGCATTGTTTAGGTTTGTCAATTGTGCAAACTATCATACAAGATTACCCATATTCCATGTAATTTAATTGTTGTTATTTATGTAATATTTAATATCGTGCCCCAATTGATGTTTCACTGCTTGTAAAATTATACATGCCATAACTCTTTATAACTGCAGCCAAAACATCTTAAAGGGTTACCAGGATGCTACTAATACACATGTTGGAGTCGGCAGTCAACAAGAATGTTATCTCACGGAGCTCGTTTTCAATTAATCACATGTCATAAATTCGCCAAAAGAACTTTTAAGTCCGCGATAGCGTTGCTATTCTTACTTTTTTTTTTTTGCTAGATAAATAAGAAAATGTCGGACAAAACCACAACTATTATCACCTAAATTCACAGTAAAAAATTGCCTACAATATAGCAAATGGGAATTAACCTAACAAAATGTTACTCAGTCAAATGAACACTATGCGAAACAAACGAAATGTAAATTTGAGAACTGCATAATAACGTCTGCATAAAATTAAAGCAATTATAACTCATTGATTATGACCAATGATTTTCACTCTGGGAAAAAAGGAAAAAAAGTTGTTTACAAGTTCTGATTCAAGGTCGGGAACTAGGTCAACTAAAAATACAATGTTGCAATCATGACTTGTTTACTTTGAGAATAAGAAAAACAGCCAGAACCGAATTGAATTTTCTGGAAAAATGTAAAATCCAGTGAATAAAGTTATCATTATAATAACATGTAATGAAATAAAATAGAAAATATAAAAAAGTTTAAAACTAACAAACAAGTAACTAAATTTCATATACGTAACAAGTCCTTCACACATGCATACACATATACAAATACATACACACATACACACATGTACACATACACACACATGCACACATACACACACATACACACATACATACACATACACACACATACACACATACACACATACACACATATATTTTCATTTTACTCCTGCTTTAGTTTCCGTTTCGGTAGTTATATCATTAAGCACTTTCAAAGAACAAAATTCTATAGTTTTTCATAAATATTTTCTTCACTTAGGCCGCAATGACAAATACAGACAAATCTTAATTGCTACTATGTTAGAATCTGCACTAACATTTAAATGCATATATATGGAGAGTTGAGAGCATATAGGTTGCTAAGTTGCTATTGGTTATTATGCTAGTTAGTTAGTATATATAGTATATATATATATATATATATATATATATATATATATATATATATATATATATATATATTAAATTGTTTTTTAAAAATATTAATGCGTATTAAAGGAGTTTACATTTTCTTTGCCAACTTAGTAAATCAAATCATTATTGTTAAGTTTGAAATATTTTCAATATTTTGAAATTATTTCTGCATTTTTTATGTTCTGTTTTATTATGTTTTATTAATTTAAACACTTTCACTTTTGTAAAATATATTTTAAAGTTTACAACTTTAAAACATTTTTACTATTTTAATTGTTAAAGAATATAATATTTTCATTTTTAAACTCTTTCAGAAAATGTAATATTTCAGATGGTTTTGAAGTTTGTGCCGTTTTATAGTTAGCCCTCTTTACAAATGCTCACCTAATTATCAAACTCCTCTGCCATTGGAAGTCATATCATATTGATTTTTTGAAAATGAGGGTTATACCATTCTTACGATTACAGACCATTCCCTATGCTCAGTAATCTTTAGGCACACGCATTAATTAAATGCCTATTCCCATTATTCCGTTTCATTATTTACGACATCCCGTGCTGTAGGTTTGTGTCACATGCATTAGGTAATTGTTAGCGGCGTACTTATTTGCACAATATCCACTTATTTGAATAGACAATTTTTGTTGATAACACATCGTATGATTAATTTCAATTTCTTTCTTGGTTTATTTTTATATCTTGATAACATCCCGTATAATTCATTTCACTTTCTTTCTGCAGTTATTGGCATATATTGATAGCATATTGTATTATCCATTTTATTTGCTTTCTCGTTCTTGCTTACTGTAGATATGTGTATGAAACACTGGGAGTAGTGAGGAAAGGAAAGAAATACACATAAGCCAATTGAACAACTCTAGTTGGAAAAGACATGTTAACATGTTGATCCTATTTGATTCAAGCGACATCAGTAAAGAACCTAAATGTCAAGAACGCTTTTATTTCATTAAATAATGTTGTTTTTATCGTTATTTTTAATATATTATGGTTCATTTCAATGCAGGTTCTTTTTGCGTCAAATATTGTTCGATATTGAGACAGACTAATATTTGATTTAATTTCTATAAATTTTATGTGGTCTTGTATATTGCTCAAAAAAATATCAACCAATCAGCACGAAATAACTTACGTGCTCTTACAAAGGAAGTCCTTGATACTATTTATCTCCCTTTTCTCATTTTCATGCTAAGCAACAAAACTTCATTAGCACGATATTATAGTTTGGAGATAATTTTACAAATCTTTCAGAAATCTTAACTCAGGGTATTTAGGAAATTGTTCAAGTGTTTCAGAATTAAAAGTCTTATGTTACAGAAATCAACGCTTTTATGCACCTATGATTGAATTCTTGTAGTACATCTAAACAGCAAATGAGGAGCTCCATCTATACAATTCTATTAAAAATGTACCTTTAAGAATAAAATGCATCAATAAATAAACCAACACTGTTTGTTGTGATATATTGAAACGTTACCTCCATTTCCAAATTTTGTGATTTCTCCAGAAGAGATTGACCGTCCTTAAGTTTCCGGACAACATAGATGTCAGCGTTTGGATCGATCCCATGATTCCTCTTCAAGTTTAAAGTCAAATCACCTGCCCCCCGACGCATGTGAAAGATCAACTCGTCAGGGAGGTCAGAGTCACTGAGTGTCCGTTTGTCTATCCCAAAACTAGAGGTCACATCTTTCAGCCAAACTATTTCGGAATCGGTAGGTTCTGGAAAAACGGATATTAAGTCAGAGGTTGAGAATACAAAGTTAGCAAATAAACCAACTAAGAAACTGACAAGAGAGATAGAGTATTCATCCGTCAATAACTAATTTGTCGACATAAGAAGAAATAAATAAATAAATTGTTACAGATTTGCATTCTGGACTACAAAGTGCACATTTCCGTCATATATATATAACATCGCAGAGACAAGTCAAACATTGAATAAAAGGCGTTGAAATTACGAAGGTTTACATACTTATTTCTAATGGAATTCAATGTAAATGGTTGGTTACAATTGCTTACAACCCCAGCTAAAGTTCCGAAACCAGGAATCTTATAAGAATTCGTAATTCAAACGGCTTAAAACAAGAAGACTATAAAAATGACAAACACACGCAAATTTTATCATGATCTGTTGACAGTAACCACTTTATAAAAATAAATAATCTATTCACTTTGCTCATTACTCACTCACATAATAATAATGTTATTTTTATTGGGGTGGGGGTGGTAAAAGACACAATCCTGCAATATCTGAGAGCGTATTACAAATTTATTGAATAATGGATAAGTCTTATGGACTTTTTCTAAAAGTGATTGTATTCTTTACTTCAAATATTCAAAATGATGATTGCAATAATAATAATAATAATAATAATAATAATAATAATTAATAATAATGTTGATGATTACTACTGATGCCTCTTCTGGTGTATTTATTCATGAGTATTTCGATTTTAAAATGTATATTGAATAATTAAATCTTGTTTAATCTAATGTATACATCTGTGCAAATGTCAAACAGACTGATGCTAGTAAAGACACCGTGTTTGTTATTTCTAGTTTTGAAACTATACATGAGAAAATGGCAAAGAAATTACATATTCAGTTGGACTTCAATAGGAATTTTGCAATAACAAGGCCTATATTTGCTTTTTTAATTGCAAATATGTTTATATTGTGTATTTTATAAAATGTTAAGATGTCAATAATTCTGAATGAATAATGCCACTAAGGTAATTGTTTAATTAACATGATTATATGGGTAAATATGTTTAGATTGTTTTGCAAATATGGATCCGTCTACGATTCCAAAAAGTTTTTAATTCACCTTGTCGTTGACTTAGGGAAATATCATTTACTTTTAACTCAGTCTTCTTTCCTCATGACGGTCTACATACTGTACTTGTCTAACAGTGAATCCATGTTTGAGGGTAGCTTCAACTCCACTTTTTACAAGCGCGGGAAAATATTTCCTTAGGATAGCTTTTCACTTTCGTTGAGATTCACAACAAATTCATTGTCATTGGCAAGACTCGAACAATTGAATTTTCCAATAACCTTTACAAAGTCGACAAATAAGTTTGTCCTCATATAATATATATATATATATATATATATATATATATATATATACTATATATATATATATATATATATATATATATATATATATATATATATATATATATATATATATATATATATTAATGAAAGCGAACAACCAAATAAGTCAGTAATATAGAAAGACGTACCTGACTGGACATATTGCATGAGACAGACGACGAAAATAAATGCAACTTTCTTCATTTTTAACTGACCTGCCTCTACTGGAACATAGATCGCCTGTCTAGTCTCTATTTTAATCTAGCTTATATATACGACTTCTTGTGGTTAGATTGTGTTGGTGAAGGATAGTTGGTTCCGGCCACGTCTCATTTTTGTAACGATCGTATTTGTCAAGCAGCTGAAGTAATATTGAGTAACGGTGTGATGTAATAATGTCTGAGACCGAAATGGTTTTTATGGACAAATACATATACAAACAACTTATGTCATGTCCATTACTGTTAAAGAGGACATCTACAATACTTACTTGTTTATCAGTCCGAACATCCTTCGTTCTATTCTTCTATCAACTTAGATATTCCCCAGCCCACTTATCTAGATCTGTATATATCAACTTAGTTATTTATCTATTTATACATGTATCTGTCTGAAACAAAAGATTTTCAAATTTTTATAAAATAACTTCTAAACGTAAGGTACAGATTCGAGGGAGACGTTTTATCCAGCTGACGCAAACCTTTATGTAGCGGAATGGGAGAATGTTTATTTTCTAAGGCCCAATAGCTACCAATTTCTATTTTGGGTTTACTGATTTTAGACGGAGGGAGTAGAAGAGGTAAATGAGGGTTCTGGGCCAAACTGACAATTCTCCTATAAAACTTTCTATCACATTATCTTATTTAGTAGCCATTTTCAGCTCAAAATAAGACTAAGAATATTTTATTGGAGTAGCCAGAAACCTTATTTATTGCGTAAGTTTAGACAATTTTTTTTTTCTTTTTACAAAAGTATAAGATTAGGGTTCTGGACCAAACTGAGAATTTTCCTATAAAACTTTCTATCTCATTTAGTAGCCATTTTCAGCTCAAAATAAGAATATTTTATTGGAGTAGCCAGAAACCTCATCTATTACATAAGTTTAGACAAAAAATTTATATTAAAGAACTTCATCTCCTACTATCAATGTTTCAACATTAGAAGTTAAAAACATTTTATTATCATACTTATACAAACAAAATTTAATTTTTCCGCTTACTTTCCGATGACATTCAAATAATTCTATCATATCTGTTCTGGTGAGAACGTACTTACCACCTTTTACAAAAACCTTCGATCGATTTATGTCGATATTTATTTTTGCATTTTTTTCTTGACTAATCGGATTGTGAAGATTCTCATACTTCAGCATAAGTTCATCTCTCAATTTTACAAGATAATCAAAATATTTACTATCATCTGATCTGATCAGCGAAAGTTTCATTTTATCAAATTTACTAAACCAAATTCCAGAAATTTCGTCATTAAATTCAAATGTTAACTGTTGGCCATTAATTATTTTTTTAATTTTGCTATTAACTCCATCGGCTAATGTTAAATTTTCGAACATTATTTCTAATGTTTAGACAAAATTAATTAAATACTGTTATAATGTCCGATAGCTAGTGTATTAACCCCGTCCTCACAATATCTTTTATCATCAAAATTACTTAAGCCACGTTTTATAATTGTATCTGTTTCAAGCTTGTGATAATTCGTTCTAATAACATTAGTTTTAATAAAACTAACATTATTGTTTAGCGCTGCTTTAAAATCATCAAATTTCATACATTGTTTACTTAACCGCGAGGAATACCTTTAGCTTTTTTTTTGTCAGTTTATAGTCGTCAACAAATTCCATAACTGGCGTAAGCATAAATTCATCTTTCATTTTACCAATAACTATTTTATTTTCATTATCATGAAATCCGATACTTGTTGGATAATCTGATAAATCGAATAAATTTTAATTATCATAAATATCTTTATAAACATCCTCACATTTTATATTATAAACCAGCTAATCAGTATCAATAAATAGCAATTCTGAATCAAGTCACTGCTTTTTAATAAAATTATAATGAAAATTATACATTAGCCACTTTGAAATATCAAGTACAGCTGCACCAACATAAATCGGTTTATTTAACTTTAAATTTGTCTTTCGTCGCTGTATTGCAGCAAGATTTTCATTAAATATTTTCATACTAACAAAACTATCATCATTAACTAATTTAATCCTGCGATTTAAATCATTAACAATTCAATATTAACTCGTTTTCTAATATTTTCCATTGTCTTACCAAAAACTGAGTTATTCATGAACTTGAAAACGTTTTTCTCCAATTCGGTCTTAGCGATAGCACGACGCTTAGTATTTGATTCAACATAATCTGCCATCCACCGCGACTGATTAAATTTTAAAACTCGATGAACTTTTCTTAAGATTAATCCATCATCTACTGTTTGTTTCAAATTTCTATAATGTATAACGTAATTTGTTTTGCTTAATAAATTTGGAACTAGTTTATTAACTATAGAATTTTTAGCTTTTGTCATTGTTCGTTGTTCCAGCGATAATAAACTATAATTAATTTTCATCGACTCTGCGCAGAACGGGTAACCATTATGTAGGTCATACAACGAACTTGTATAATCAAGATCAACTTCAACAAAATAGGTAATATTTTCTGAGATACTTTTTCTGTTTCCCTTAGAAATTGATCTGGGGTTATCCAGTGGAATCCACCACATGGCATTGGTTACGACATCGCCCAACCATACAAATTATTAACGTAAAGAAAAATAATATAACTCGATGGAAGATTTTTAGTATAATTTTTCAGATATTTGTTATTAGCAGCCCCTTATTTTTTTGTCATGACGCTAATTCCTCCTATTATACCTTTTTCAGTAAAATTAAACATATCAACATCTGTCAGGAGATCCAATTCTATCTTACTTGTTTTTAGTAGAGCGTCCCACGACAGTCCTGGAGCAGGATAATACCAGCATGGGTCTAATCCATAATTTTGATGACTAACTCGACGAAAACTTTCAAAAACATCTGCTAGTAATAAAACATCTGTTTTCAAATATATATCATGATAATCACCACAGGAAAATTTATGCCAAATTTCCTGCGCATATGTGTACTCGTCGTCTGATTCTCCTTCGCCTTTTAACTGCGAGTAAAATTTATCTTTATCAGGAAGAGAAGTTTCATCAAATCTGCTCCAGTCATCGAGATACTCATATGGAAAGATACTTTTTTTTTTCAGATCGACATAGTTTTCACCAAAGCAACTTTTTAGGTTACTGAAATTGCTGCAACCTTCTATAAGCTCATCTAATGGTGCTGACATAAATTGCAAGCTGGCAATGAAACATAATTTGCCGAGCGTGACTGACATATGCTTTTCAAAATTATTCGGTATACATTTTATTGTATTATTTAATGTTAGTTTAGATTTAATTTCTTCATTACCAACAGCCTCTTCAATGATATGACTGTCATAGCCACGAAAGTTATGTAAAACGATAGGAATAAAACTTGGTGCATGAAATTTTAAATTGCAACTGTTATGAGCTGCCCCACGATACAGGCCAGTTAAATAACAATGATCACAAACTTTATCATTACCTAAAGATTTATTACAAATATGACAATTAACTGCTTCATCAAATTCAAGTTGTTGTTTAGACGTTATTTTCATCGGAGTGTTTTAAATAATCTGTTAGAAATTTTATTAACATATTATGAGATTTTTTAAAATAACTTTCAGATTCGCTGCTGCTACATCTATATAACTTAACTGGAGACAAAAACGTATCGTCAACGCAACAAACTACTTTATAAGCTACTCCGCAAGAAACATGTTGCTGTATTTTTCTTGTACTTGATTTATTAGGATTATTTTCTGCGCCAGCCACAGGAACGAGTAAGAAATCAAAATCAGCATAAATAACAAAAGGAATATTTAGCTTATGATCATAAATTTTGAATTTTAAAACGTTTTCTTTTTCGCTCGGCATCGTTATTTTCTGAACATTATTACAATATTTAAGATGCTCCTGCAATGTTTTATCGTTAGAAAAACCACACGAACAACTATAACAAAAATATTTTTTATTTTTATTTTTATTATATTTTTACCAACTAAGCCGTTAAAGTTTTTAATCCAGCAATAATGTCCACTTAAAACAGTAAATTTATTGTATTTTGTGCAGCAGTTGCTGAAACATATCTCGGATAAACATTTTCTTTTTCGTCTAGTCCGAAAACGTTTATTGACATATTAGTTTATTTCTCAAATTTTGGTATTTGATTTTCTGCTACAGGAAAAGTTATTCCACTAAAATCTAGTTCGTCTTTATATGGCAAATACGTTTCTATTCTATCGCTGTGATCATTTTGAGGATGTTTCTCAGATAAAATTGCCCAAAGAAAACATTGATTGCCATTATTTTTGATATTTATACAACATTTTTTGTTTTGAATATTTTGAGGAAGATCAACGTAAGAACTACCGCGAAGTGCATCATATCTTGCGGTGTGAATTAAAACTTCCTTTATCATCTCAAACTTCCAACCAGATCCTGATGAAGTAAATTCTTTTAGTTTTTTATTTATTTCATGGTGTATTTGATCAGCGACTGTAGCAATATTTGTCCCAGTTAATATTTTTCGTGATTTAGCTGTTAGATATGGCTCAGAAATTTCGCTGTCGAAACTTGTAGTTTAAAAAATTAAATCAAGTATATCTTCTTCGATTGCGTGTAACTTTGATAAAATCATATGATATTGTACTATTAGTTTGATACTTTTGTGAACTGCAAGTTCTTTTGATATAACAGGTTGTAAAAGATGAAATAAATTTGTGGAGTTAAAATTTGCTAAAACAATCTGATTATCAAACTATAACTATTGTCATAACCTGAGAATGCACTAGCAATTTTTTCTGATTTTATGAGACTCTTCTTAGCGATATCTCGCAATTTCAACATTATATATGATATTTATATATTAAATTGAAAATTAAGTAAAAATCAATTAGAGATATACAATGCTTATAGTATAATGTCGGAAATTCTGAGATATATTAGACTGACAGCAGAAGAACAAGAAACATATCATGTTCACCTCAAGTACAACGAGTACGCTGGAAATGTACTTGGTTCGGTTATTAACATACAATCTCAAAAAATCTATTGGCAGATCAACTCCATATGGAATTAGAGTCTCAGTCAAAGGAAATGATACAGAGCGAGTTGAAATGTTTAGAAAGGATTTTATTTATGGCTTGTTTTGTGATAAAACTCCAGCTGGACAGCGAGTCTATAGAGTCAATAATTCGATTACTGACAATAATATTGAAAATTTAGCATTACAAAATGAGTTTCAACCGCACCCAGGTTTTGAACTTTACGAAGCAAATGATAAAGGAATTATTCGAAATATAAGAACAAAAAAAGTATTAGGAAAGTTGAATGGAGGAGGTTATTTACAGCTAAATATTAGAGGAGCAAAAACAGATTTTATTAATTATCAATCACGTAGATTTTTTTATGAAACTTTTAACGGAGCAATACCTAATGGTTTAGTTATAGACCGTATTAATATAATTAAAACAGACAATCGTCTAGAAAACTTGGATCTCGTCACACAACAAGAAAATAGTAGAAGAGGAGATGCTGATGGTGTTAGATATGCTAGACAAGTAATTTCAATAAATCTGAGGACTGGAGAAGAAATAAATTTTAAATCAATAACAGCTGATGCAAAGCATCTTAAAATTCATCCGCAATTAGTAAAAGATGTCGCTGAAGGTGTAAAAAGATCAGCAACTTCAACATTAACCTTTGACAGGTTCACCTTTAAATATATTTCTTAACTCCGTCTTTGTAAGACAGATGTGTGCGAACATTAAAATATCATCTTTATCAAATTTTATTATTATTATTGGGCTATCGTTAAGTTTATTTTTTCTGCTACTGTTAGAGGTATTCTATCATTTTCGCTTTGTATTATGTTTACATTAACAGAGTAGGCACTATATCCCGACAGTCATTTTCGAACTGCTTCAGCTAGTTCTCTAATTTAATATATTAACCTTTTGATGATATTTTACTTCGGGAGATTTCGTTTCGCTGGCCATTATTATTTATAAATTAGATAAAAATATATTATAATATGAACTTGATAAAAAGATTATCTGAAATATACGCAAGTGATACGATAGCAGGAGATTTCATCTCTGGTGATAAAATCACTAACGGCAATTTTACAGCAGCTGAATAAATCTACAACGAAGATAAATCTGTTGGTTATTCTGAAGATGATATTTTGTACAACAATGATGATAATGATATTGTATATGTTGCTGACAAAAAATATTACAGTAGACCGACAACTGGAAGATATAATGTTAAATATCATATCGCTAAAAAATAACGAAATTTAATTTTACTGTTGCTGAACAACAAATATTTTGGCAGCTTATAAAACCTTTTCTTAACGTAAAATTAACTGACCAGAAAGAAGCATCAAGTTCGATTTCATTTTTGTTAAAATATTTAATTTAATGCCGATCGATAGTGAAAGAAAATTATATTTGATATCGTTGTGCAGGCCAATAAAATGTAAAAATGTGCTGCTAAAATATGAAAAAATTTACTATGAAACTATTTCAAAACCGGCCGAGTTGGTACCCAGCTATTAAATTTATCGCTATATCCTATCCATTTAACTAAACTTTTATTACCTTTTTTCCTGATAACTTTTTCAATAACGAATATATCTTGAGAAGTTTTCTGAAGTTCTTTTTCATAAAAAGTGCCAGTTATAGGTTCACCTAATAAATCTTTTAGTGCATAAGTAACTGGTATTGTTAAAAGTACTTTATCAACAACAAATACTTCTTCGCTCCAGTTCGGAGTAAATCCTTTTTCAAATGTTTGTTTCGTCAGAGAAATTCTAACTCGATCACCAACTTTAAATTTATATCTGCGGTACATATTTTCGTTTGCTAATATTGGATTTTTAATTGCGTCGTTTGGCAACATTTTTATTGATCTATGTTTCGTGTTATTATATTCATCAACAATTTTCTGTAGATGGACAATATATTTACTCGTAGTTTTAGCTGTCAAATATTTGTGGATTTTTTCGTTTAGTGTGTGATTAAATCGCTCTACGACAACGCTCTTTCCTTCATTTCCTGTAACATACTTTTTGATATTTTGTTTCAAACACTGCTCAAATATTTTATTAAAAAATTCTGCTCCGTGATCGGTCCAGATTCTGTTTGGGTTTTTTCTATACTTGTTATTATTTGTTTTAACGCATCAGTTATCGACGTTCCTGTCTTATCTGAAACTGGTACACTAAACGCGTATTTGCTAATGACATCTATAACATTAAAAAGATATCTTTTGTTATCATTAAATTCAGCTAAATTTGACACATCAACTAAATCTATCGCCCAGATATCATCGACGGCATTTGCCACAACTTTACGTCGCGTAAACGTTTTTTTAGGTTTGTGTAGCTCTGAGGCAAGATCATCATATAATTCTCTACCGAGACCAAGTTTATATTTTGCTCCAATAAAACCATGAACCAGCCTTCGGTCAACACGTTCTCGCATATTCACAGGTTTCATACTACTAAGTTCGTCTAACATTACTTTATCACAGCCAGCCTTATCTTGTTCGTTATCACGATAGCAGATAACATGGCGCATCGCTATTGCATTAACTTGATTAAAAGGTTCGTGTCCTGGCAGCGGATTATCGTTCTCATCAAGTTGTTTATCAAGAGGATTATAAGGTCCAGTATATTTACGGCCAGGCAATGTCCAACCACCTTTTGGTTTCGGTAATTTGCCAATCAATTTATGTATATCTATACCTGTTCCAATTATTTCTCTGTTATTGTATTTCTGACAATATGTAACAATTTTATTTTGCTCCAGACAGAGGTCTTTATCACAATCACACTCGCATATCATTATTTATTAACCATCTACTAAAATAATCTTGTCAGGACAACCCGCTCAGGACAACTTTGTTGTTGGTGATAATTTCTTTAAAAACATACTTTTTATTTTTCCACAGATAACATAAATGCTTTTCAGCATTATTCTATTATCTTTATTTTCTGTTTTAGTTTTGCACTTGAGACAATATGTTGACATTTTATATTTGTAAGTTTAGATAAAATTAATTGCAATCTCATTATTGTTAGCAGATGGCCGATTATCAAATTGAAAAATAAACTTTAAAAAGTCTGGATTTTTATTCATCTGTTTAATGAACATTATACAATAGTATCCACAAGCAGTTGTTCCAACTGGTTGAATTTGATTAGACAAATAATTTATTATTTTATATTTTTTGTTTATATATTGTTTTATTGCGTCACTTGGTGGAAGTCCAAATGAATCAAAATAATTGTTATTACAAACAGCTACCCAATGTGTGCCGGATCCGTCATTGAAATCTTGTATATTTATCATACACGAACCACCAGCAATTGCATCATCAAGTTCATCTTTAGAATAAACTCCACGAAAATGTTTTACTTTTTTTAGCTTATCAAGTATATCAAAATTACTCAACGCGGCCGAGTTCCTGGCAATGTTAGTCCTCAGCCTATTCCTAGCAGATTTGGCAATAGACTTCCCGCTACTCCCGCCAGCAACGGTCCTATAAATCCGCCTTTGTTTGTTTTTCGACGAGATCGCGGCGTCTTTTTTTTACGTTGTCTTTCTTTTTGCCGTTTTTCGTCGTGGCATTATATTTATGTTTAGACAAAAATTTTCTTTATACCATGACCTTCAACTGCTTTTTTCGTTGCGCCAGATACTGCGCCAGACGTTGCTGCTAATCCTACTGTACCAGGTACTGGCAAAATTTTAGATATTAACGTTCTGGCTATTACAGATAGTGCCGGACCAAAGAAACCACCTTGTTTTAACATTGCTGTTATTTACGTGGCACTTAAATGTAAAACAAAAGGTTTGCCACGATTATACTTATTTATTTGGTTTTTGTTTAACATTAATTTTGTTAAAGTTCCTTTGGAAGTGTTAGGTTTTATTTTTAATGATACCTGCCTCTGCTTAGCAACAGCAGCTGCTAATTTTTTAACTTGACCATCAGTCAAATATATTTCTTTTGTAATATATTTTGTCATTATATTAAAGTTACAGATTAAACTTATACTGTCATTTTACCTCCTACAGAGTCAATTGTTATAAATCTGTCGCTGATCACTAGCGTATACACATACAACTACGCTGCTGAAACTGCTCCTAATGTCCAAGTAATTTCAATATCAGCTGTAGAATCGACAGCTCTTTCGCTATGCTTACTAACATCAAAATAAAATATTGGATACAGTGTACGAAATTCCTCTGCTGATACCTGAGATCCATCTCCAACGCCCTGATATTTTTGCACTGCGTCGAGTAAATACATGTAAGGTCTAGTAATATTTTTATTAGCGTTATCAGCAAAACTGCATTCTATCGCTCGATCGGGATATTGTTTGGAGTTAAGTCTGGCATATATTCTTCTAACATCAGCATTATCAAATATTGCATTATTTTGTTATTGGTTACCATGTCGCACTTGCTGCTGAAATACAACAAATAATTGTCGTGGCAGTTGTTCACTTGACGTTGTTGCGACTCGCCATGTGTAGTCGGTGGTTTTTGGAACTGCTGTTTGATATATTTTATGTTGCTGAAAATAAATTCTGTCTGTGTGTTTTTGCAGCATATCATTTAATTCTGACATTTTAGTGATTGGCGTTGTTATTCGTGGCATCCATAAAGCAAGTTTGTTTATTGTAAATTGTACATCAGCTCCGCCAGACCGAAATAAACAATCATTTTGTGCTGATCGATCTAAAATAAGTGTATGTTTAACTCCATGAAATACTTTGTTGTAATCCCGACAAAATCCAAATATTGTACTTAACGGCAGCATCATTGTAATTTGACGTGATCCTGCTGTAAGTGCCTTTCTCTTAAAATAACCTTCATTATAACGTATATTTCTTTTGATGTTAGGAATTCTGGTATTAACGTAACCTAACATTTAAGTGCCGGTTGCAGCCGCACCTGGTGGTGTTATACTTAAATTATTACAAGCAGCAATAAGTGATAATCTTGTAGCGTCTACATTAGCATCTGCAGCTGGTGGGGCGATACTAAAATTAGCAGTATTAGCAATAAGAAAATCTCTTACAGTATCAGCATCTTCATCAGCATTAGCTCCGGCAACTAAAATAGCTGCACCCGATGGAAAAAAATTCAGTTGATGCAACAACACCAGCTGAACCAGCTCCAGTATCTTTAAACCACATCATATTACTTGCAGTTGATCTGAGTAATCATCCGAAAACGAAATAGTATTTAAGATTGTACTTGCAACTTCTTGGTGACTTGAAATATCCTCAATAGTTTGATTAGCTAGTTGATATCTAGCACTTTTGAATAAACACCAACCGTCATTTATAAGAGCGACTTCTGCGTTAGCTGCAATTGCGACAGGTAGATTAGCTACTGTCATAATCTGGCCACAAACTTCCAATATTGCTTTGTGAGGAAAAAGAAATGCATCTTCGTCTCTAGTATTAAATGTTCTGACGCCAGCCTTATTTGGTTCATTAGAATTTTCATCGAGATATTCAACATATTCAAATTCTGTTACTGTGTCGTCTGTGTCATAAGGTTCTGCTAAATCGAGATAATTTTTAACAGACATTTTTTATTTATTAGCTTATATAAAATTTTATTATTGCAGCGCTGTTCCTTTAGATATTAATTTTTGTATAATTTGTTCTCCTTTTGGTGATAAAAGCTTTTTTGTTGTTGTTATCATTGAACGTTGAGTTTATTTTGTTGGTGCGATTTTTGAAATAGCTTGTTTGATTGTTGGTGCGCCTTTTATCTTATCAGCTATTTTGTGTCCCACAGCAGTTCCAGCTGCAGATGCAGCTCCAGTTGCAAAAGCCTTTGACGCGTCAAGTGCAATTGGTGCAACTTTGTTTGCAATTCACGGAGTATTTTCAATAATTTTAGTAAATATATTTCCAAAAAATCCTCCGAATATTTTTCTTCTGTAAACTTTTTCTCTGTTTCATTATTTCTGAGGTTGTACAATTTTATTGCACGCGTAGGTGTAAATAATAAGTAACAACCTCGTTATTCAAATCTAGTTGTCGTCCAGATTGATCTGTTAATTGCATGCTTATTTCTGTTATATGATTTTCAACGTTTAACGGATAATAATTAACTTGCCGAGGATTAATTTGCATGAGAGAACCTGGCGGAACGTCCGGTGAAAAACTGTATATTTTTTGTCTTTTACTACCTCGGGCTGAGTAAGATCCAGCTGCAATACAACAATTTATCAATATTGTGTTTACGTCGGTTATATTTACTGGCAAATCACCATCATATGTTATAGTTTGTTCTACTACAGATCCATATTGTTTGTGAGTAAATCCTATCAGCAACTCATGCTTGTTGCTGATGAAAAATTTATTATCAAATTATCTTTTAATGTTATTCTGGCGCTTAATGTGTTATAATTTGGTGTTAGCTCAAAATTGTCTGCCACTCCTCCATTTTTCGTTACTAATTGCGTATCGTCTTATTTAAATCAGTTACATTGTAGGCTCCTTGCGGAATTTTAAATGTTACCTAAGCGCCAGGATTAAATGTAAATTCATCATTTACTCCAGTTTGTATGTTAGCCATGGAGTGCCAACACGTACAGGAAATTAGTCCAATTTCATACTGTTTTTCAGTATCAAGTTGTATTGGCGGAATATAATTAACTGTACTAGAGTCTAGTAATAATGTTGTCGACATTGCTATTTATTATATTTTTATAAAATTAAATCGCGGTGTAAAATTTTGTACTCGTCGGATGTTAATAAATTTTCCGATCTCAAATAATCAAGTATGTCAAAAATTTCATTGACAATTTCAACACCAACATTTCCAGCTTCTTTTGATGATATCAACAGCATTAATCTGCCATTCATTTCGGTTACTGATGCAAATATTTTTACGCCTATTCCAGTTTTTTCTTCTACAACTTCAGTTAACCTTTTACCAAGTTCATATTGATTATCAACCAACCGACTTAATTCAGTTTGTCTGCCAATAGGATCTTTTATGTCCTTTGGGACAATCGTATCAGCTTTCATACGTATTTCATCTAGATTTTTTGCCTCAGTACTCAAACTATTAGCGTAATGACCGTGCTGTCTATTTTTTTTATATTACGAATAGCTTTGATATAAAGATCGGCGATAATGCAGTGTCGGTATTGTTTGATACTGTTGTGGTAGTTTTCATTTTTCAGTTTTACATCGGCTAGATGGTTCTTACTTTATTCTTTTATGTTATCTAACTCTTTAATTTTTTCTTCAGCATTATACTCGGCTTTATTAATATCGTATACTCTTAAACCTTTAAAATCATATTTTTCGTTAAAGTTTTCGTACTTAAAATCTTTTATTCGTTATTTATATTTTCTAGATCACGTTTAAGTTTTGTTCGTCGTTGATATCTGGTTTACGCTCTCTTATCGCTTTTATCCTGGCTTCCTCTTCTTCATACCTCTTTTCATACCAACTCTTAGTTTTACATTCTGATTCTTCCATCTTTTTCGTTATCTCGTCTAACCTTCTTCCAATCGGCCCAACTGTTAAACTTGCTAATCTTCGTTCAAATTCAAGTGGATTATTGATCAACCGATTTAGTTCAGCTTGTCGAGCAGCAGGATCAAAAATATGTCTTACAAGTGCCTCAGCCAATCTTTTTCTTTCTTCATCAGATCTAGTAATAATTTTCTCAGCAGCTGCTTCTTGTTGTTCTTTAACAAGTCCGATTAAACCTTTTTCCTGCAATCTTTTAAGTTCTTCATCTGATAGCGGCTTAGTTTCAGGTTGTTTTCCAAGTAGTGCCTCAGTAGCTGGTTTGAGAACTGTAGCTGTTGTTTCTGCAGCAAATATCTGTCCACGTCGGGCTTGCTATAATTTTTGCTTAAATTCTGCCTGAGATTGTGCAAGTTTTTTCAAATCTTCTATATGTTCTCTATACTTTGCTCGTTTATCCATAATTATATCAAAGACGTTTGATAAAACTTACTGCAGGTATTTGTCAATACAACAGCGAAACATTTTATCTGTATTATTGTAAGTTTATCAAAAAAGAAAAAGTTATATTTATCTTTTGTTGCCTGATGATATAGTTCAATAAATTTATCTTTTATTACGTCGCCACATTGTTCGTTTGCAATATTTCTAGCATCAACATTCTCCAGTCCGGGAAATAATATAAAATAACCAGTATTTCTCCGAATAAATCTGTCAACATTATAAAAACACTGAGCGAGATAAATAGAATTACATTTCTTATTACGTAATAGTGAAAAATATGATCTTATTTTATTCGTTTCTTTATTATTTAGCGGAATATCGTCAAAAACTACTATCTTATGTTCATCTGAATCAAATTGATTAACTGGAACAAGTTCTTCTGGTTGTTTGATAATGAAAAAAATCTTCACCAGCTTCAAGATCATCTCGAAGCTTGTTATTGTATTCGCTAAGTAGCTCGTACTTATCCTGTTGCAGATTAATGGTATAAATATAAACTCTGTCGTAATTAAAATTATTACCTAACAGTAAGTTCTTTAACAAATTTGTTTTACCAGATCCAGTTAGACCAACAATAAGATAATGGCAATCTGGAAGTTCATTGTTATGTTTATGTTTTAGCAACCGCTCGGTATCAAAATTTAATATCGACGATTTTGCCAATGTTGTTATACAATTTTATGTTATATAAAAAAAATTGTCAGACAATAAATAAATAATGAGCTATTATACAAAATTTGGAACAGCACTAGGAGATTCGTCGGCTACAAGTACAATAACAAACGACAATATTGATTTATCTGGCTACTTGAAAAAAACTGGCGATACAATGACAGGAAACCTGTCTATGTCAAATCAACGAGTACTAGGTTTAGAAACAAATTATAAGCCAATAAATGTTGTTAACACACAGGCTGTTAGTTATGCACAACTAAAAACCGTCGACAATAATAAACTAAATAAATATGGCGGAACTTTAAGCGGTAACTTAGATATGTCAGGGAAAAAATTATAAATTTAGAGACCGGGTATCCACCAGCAAACTTAAATCAAACTCAAGCGGTAAGTTATTTGCAGTTAAAGTATGTGGATAATAATAAATTTGATAAAACCGGTGGGACAGTTACAGGTATTATTAAACATGTTAAGTTAAAACATTATTGGGTTAGAAACTGTATATCCACCATCAGATTTAACACAAGCTGTAAGTTATGCACAACTAAAATCTGTTGACGATAATAAACTTAACGAAGCCGGTGACACAATGACAGGTAACCTGTCTATGTTAAATTGAAAAATAACTGGATTACCGACAACCTCAAACCACCAGCTAAAGAAACTGATGCTATTAGTTATGTTCAGTTAAAAGAAGAACTTACCCCATATTTTAAGAAATCTGGTGGACCAGTGACAGGCAATATAAACATGAGAGACAAAAAAATAACTACGACATATGTTCCAGTCAACCCTAATGATCTGACAAATAAATCGTATGTTGACAGTCTGTCTAGTGGCATAAAACGAACCAAAAACAATGTTGGGTATATTCCAACACTTTTGAAAGCAACTGACAACCGAGCTGGGTTTGAGGTAAGCGCATCCTCGTATTATCCTGAAAATTATCCTCATTACCCTTTCTCTGATAGACATGAGTGGACAACAATCGGAGAAGTTGAAAATGTTTGGATCAGAATTTAATGTCCCACTGCAGTTGCTATTTGGCAATTTCATTTGCGAGGTCGATTAAACCCTAGTGTTGGTCGAATTTATAATTGGCGGTTTGAGGGATCAAATGATAATATTAACTGGACAACATTATATAGTACAAATAACACGCATATATCAACAACACAATATTTTACAATTTCAGCAGAAAATACCGTAAACAAGTACTTATATTTTCTATTTTATGCTGTCGCTGCTGAACAACCATTTCCAGGACTGACAGCATTTCAAATATATACACTCGATGATCAAATTTAATCTAATGCTATAAAATAATGTCAATACAAATCCCAAAACAATATTTTGCAGACGTTGCGGAAAATTTTTATGATAATAATTTTAACCCTAAAATAGATGTTGGGGACAAATCACTGGCAGCACGTGTGATAAATACCAGAAAAAAATTTCAATTCCAATGATAAACTCTCCATTGTCAGAAGAAGAAAAAAATTTTGTTCGTGTTATGCATATACGAGGACCACAACTAAAAGAAACAATATAAAATTTAAAAGCGATAGAAAGATACTGTTATCCTGATGATTGTCTAGAAGAACATAAACAAGTTGGAATCCTGCTAAAAAAAAAATATTGCTCGAGCTTGATTTTAGAAATTTAGATTTGATAATAAAATCAGACTTAATAAAATCACGAGCTTGCGGTGGAAGAGAAGATTTTAAAGAACGAGTAAATAATAGCCATGATAGTCTCGACAAACTAGCAGAATCTAAAAAAAATAATAATAAAAAGAAACAGAACGTTATATGATAGTTTTATAAAACGAGAAATTTTTAAGTATCTCGGCATGTACTACCACGAGAAAGAAACCCTAGTTAATATCGTTACTATGACATCAGACACGGAATTAATTATTAAAGTGTACTCAAATGCAATTTTGTCAATGATACGTAAAAAACTAGAATTTGATCCGATTATTTTTGACAGGTCTCTAAAAATAATCAAAAATTTTGATGATGAAATTAGAAATCTTAGCGATGATGAGCGAGAAAAGTTTTTTGAAAAAGTAACACAAACAAAGTTGGAAGTAAAAATTGATTCTTATTACAACATAAGTGAAGAAGATGATATTCCATTTCCTTCAATCCAGTACTCTAGACAATTGTCATTACGAAATTATTATTATAAAGTAGTGAAAATACTCACAAAACCATATGAAAAATTAATGTTAAAAGTAGCTTCTTATATTGGTTTTCTCACAATTGAACTAGACAAGCTTAAAAAATTAATGCTAGCCAATTTTGTGGTCGCATATGCAATTATCAGGGTATATTGATGAAAGAGAAAACGATTATAGTAATTTGGTAAATAAAACAGATTTATATGCAGTTGAAATAGAAGAGAGTTTTGATTCATACACTTGGTTAAAGAAAAATGAGGTACTAACAGATAAACGATATGATGATACTTCGTCAGTTGTTTATGACAAGTACAGAGACTTTTTAGCTAACAATAATACATTTCGTGAATTTCTTGATTCATTTGTTGGTACTAAAATTTTTACAATTGTATAAAAATTGTAAACAAATGTTGTATAATAAAAAGAAAGACAGATCATCGATTTCAATCATATTTCAGAAGATATTCCAAAACAGGATGTTGACGCACTAGTGATATATTACAAATTTTATCATAAAACCTCTGGTGTATAAAACAATGTTATAACTACTACCGTAGAATACGTCGAGTAATATAATATTTGCTATTGTTAATGACTAGCTCTGGTATAATCTCAAGTGGAGCATCATTAAATCCGTTTTTGTTAATAATATCTGGTATTGCTGTCTCTCTTTCAACAACATGTAAACAAATTGAACCTAAACTTGAAACAAAACAAATTCTTGTAAAACAGCATGTATCACTTTCAAAAAATTACTTGATCAGATACGATCTTACTTGCGAGGAGTGAAATATGATATGGATGATTTTATACGCGAATTTCGTATTATTGACAGTATGTGAACAGATATTCTGCCAATGAGAGTCGGCAGGTGTGAAAAAGATTATCATAAAATATGGGTTACAACAGTACTAGATAATAAATCTAAAGGTCTGGGAACATCTTTCCAATTTTGGCAGGGGTGGTGGTTTCTGGTCTAGAATTCCCACCTACGTTATAAAGTTTGTCTAAACTTACGTAATAGATGAGGTTTCTGGCTACTCCAATAAAATATTCTTATTTTGAGCTGAAAATGGCTACTAAATAAGATAGAAAGTTTATAAGAGAATTCTCAGTTTGGTCCAGAACCCTCATCTTATACTTTTGTAAAAAAAAATTGTCTAAACTTATGCAATAAATGAAGTTTCTGGCTACTCCAATAAAATATTCTTAGTCTTATTTTGAGCTGAAAATGGCTACTAAATAAGATAATGAGATAGAAAGTTTTGTAGGCGAATTCTCAGTTTGGTCGAGAACCCTCATTAACCTCTACTACTGAGGGCTCTGCCAGGGATACAAAAAACGGATATTACCTGCATGCTAGGAAAAAATTAAGGGGTATTATATCGATGCTAGAGAAGTAACACAAGGATATTACCCGGTTCCCAGAGAAATAACACAGGGATATTTTACCTGAATTCTAGGGAAATAAAAGTACAGAGGGATATTAACAGGATGCTAGAATATAGTTTAACGAATCTAAGATTCATCAATTGGCACAGAAAAAAAGAATTCATCCACGGCGTACATCGAGAAGCATTGTCCAATCCCAAAACCATTGATTCCTCTCGATTTTGAAAAACATTTACAAGGCTTGCACAAGGCTCGTTCACTGCTTTTATCAGGACAACGACAAAGAGGACACAAAAACATGGAAACCTGAGTCATAACAAATACATATTCACAGCAAAGGTACAAAAAATTCCAGTCGTTCATTTCAAGAAACTTTCCGTTTCTGCATCAAAGCATGTTAGACCATGTTTTGATTATTTGCGCAACAAGACTGAGAAGCTTTCTGAATACGCAATTTTGTTAAATCTTATAAAGGCAATAAGAACACGATAGAAACTTGAGTAAGATCCAAACTTCCAAGTATTGACAAAACTGGTTCTTTTAAGCGTTTTCTTTGCTCTTCGATTTCGAATATGACCACGACATAGATATGTACTTATTGCATGTAAGCCATGTGATTGTGAGCTAATTAACTCATATTTCGCAAAAGTCTTGATATGGCAAGCATTATAGAGTAAGTATATTTCATGTGATACATACAGTTGGCCTATAAAGTTTGTGCTTTAAACTGAAAAACGAACTTGTGGATGAAACTGAAAAATTATACCCATTAGAATCGCGGAGCATTTTCAGACATACAATAGCAGAAACAAATAAAGAATACGTCTACCAAGATCAGTAGTCGCTCATACAAAGTGGTTGATACACTTAAAAGGCATTTTATGCCAGAATTGTCTCTGCTAACTGTTGTCGTATTCTGCTGAGCGATTTGCGAGAAGTCATCTTGTGATTTTTTTTCTATTTTAGTTTGGTTTTTGTTGGTTTAAAGCCATTTTCTGCACAAGATAGGCTACAAATGGCGTCCAGTATGTTTGATGGTGAAGATTCCCGAAAAGCCCAGGAAGCTCTGTTATACCCACGCTGGACCGAGCAGAGACTCGAACTCTTTGACAGCAGACGGGAATCATCTGACAGACTGACATAGTTTTACGCAAAAAGGCATTCTGTTACATGTGGTTGAATTAACTGTGCTATCGGGACAACATCAGGATTCTGAAACGATAGCAGCAGATCACTGCCAGAACATAAACCCGAGCAGATTCCTGTAATCGAACCCACCTTAGTTTGTTTGTCAATAAGCTATTTATTTCATTCAATATATAAGGTTATCATAGATGTGGATGATTAAAACTAGGTCGATATAATATTCAAATCAATCGTGCTCCAGCAATACATTCGGATCACCGCAAGTATTTCTGGAAACATAAACAAGCCTAGGACATATGGCGGAAAATTAATGCATTTTTTTCGCCGGATATTTCTTGGCAACAAAGGAAATAAACAATTTCAAATAAAGATCCACAATCCCTTTGGGTCTCCTCGACTTATTTGACGATTGTATTTATCGTAGGATTGTCTGAGAAATTGCGAGTGAACAAACATTTATAAGGTTATTAGGAATGCTCTGGAGCAGCATATATCGGCATGCATTCAATGCTTCATATGCTGAATTCATAATGTATGCGATATTCCTACATTAGATATTTCGTTTGCCATAGCAGTATTCATGGTTGCGACCTTCTGGCAGATTATGCAATCCCTCCTTCCATTCATAAAGTTCGAGAGACCACAGCTAAAAATTACATGCGTCTTTAACGCATATATTTCGACCAAATACGCAGGTTCTACCACAATTACACGTACTGAGTATGCATACCATTTTGGGACACGTAATGATATATTGCATTCTTTCTTATCCCCTGAGTGTCAATTTTAAAGGAAACAATTATTCAATGCAGAGGTTCATTGAAAAGCTGCGAACATTTTGGCTTAATAGAACTCGAAACGGTTCATCTGATTGGATTCGTACAAAGAAATAAAGGGCAAACATATACTTTAGTATAGGTTATTTCTAGATGTTGAAAATATCTGACGGAGATTTCAGTCCACTAGTAGTAATGAATGGGGATACCCTAGGGACAATAGAGGAACAATGTTGGTCATTTGTACTCTGGGGAGAATGGGAATTTAACATGGGGAATTTAACTTAGGGAATGTATAGCGACAATGAATTTTAGGGACAATGGAATTGACGTCACGGTACTGGACACTCGCAACAATGTTGCAAGTGGCTGACCTCAATCGGGCGGAACAGTGTGGCAAGGGGCTGACCTGAATACGCGTTACTCAAGGGACAAATAGAGACATAGACATAGAGCCTTATACATAGGACACAAACATAGATTGATGAACATCCATCAACCACACCAAAAAATCGACTAAATTTCTTTTAGGCAAGAGAGAATAGATATATTTTCGAGGCAATGGAGTGGCCCTGAAAAGGGCCTTTCTTTTCTTGTTAACATCAATGAATTAAAATAGAGTGCATCGGATCTTATTCTCTTCCTCAAACTTCGTCTGACCTCTGGACCGTAGATTGACTCTCTTCAGATAGCCTTGTCTCTGCGCATAGATCCTTCGTTTCCAATGGGCTGTGTCAGTCATCTAGGTAATTGCCCATCATGACTGACATACATGGGATAGTCCGGGTTGAACAGCATCGACGATAGGAGGGTAGACGATGCTACGCTAGTCCACATCTCGTGACAAGAACAGGTGAAGGGAATAAGGTGAACCGCGGTTACATATATAGTGGAAGAGCGGATCGAAACGGATTGAGTTCTTTCACCAATCCTAACACGCGTTACAAAATTTAGTCACAGTGCGGAGTCTGTCTTCCAATCCAAAGAGAGCTACCTTTGACTTCACATTCCCTATATATGTGCGCTAGAGTGTGTGCGCAGTGAATCGATGCGACAGAGTTAGAACATGATGGAAACTAAGAAGACGATGAATTGGGGTGCACTGGCCGTGGAGACGAGAAGTGATGACATAGCAGTGGCTACCAAAGCAAATACAGGCCTACTTCCAGAAGAGAATGATTTTAATTGGGACTGAGTGGAGTTTCTCTCTTCTTCACAACACCTTCAACAACTTCTCCTTCCTTACCGTATGTCGAGAATTAAAAACAGAGACAGAAAGAAGAATTGGAGAAATTTTTACAGCAGCAGAAAGAAGCAGAACAAGCCTTTCCCATTCAACAGCAACAGCGAGAAGAAGAAGAGCCAAGAAGAAGAAAACGACAGGAAGAAGAAGACGCAGAGAACAAACAATGTCTAGGAGAGAAGGAGGACAGAGAAAGTCAAACATTGACGGTACTCTTAGACATTTTGGCAGAGATAAGGAGTCTGAAAAACAAATGTATCAGACTTCTTTAATACGACCCAAGGGAAAAAAGACCTTCCCGAGCCAAACAGCCGAACCCCGCCCACACACCTACTACGCTTGAGATACCAACACTTGTGATTTCTACCAAATCATCGACAGTAGCAGGTCCAGAAGTTGCCCTTGGCCGTGGCAACGGGATAAGGCTGTTAAAGCTCACTACTTCCCGTTCCTGAGTTTGTTTTTTAATAAACAAAACAACAAACAACCATCGGTCCTTTTCAGAGCAACTAATCTATCTCGAAAAGAGACTACTCAATGCTTGCCAAAATCAATTAAAACTCAAAATCCCTTTTCCCGATGCTTTACGCGTTTGAATGCGTGAGTGTAGGTCCTTATTATAAAAAACAAAACCAAGAGACTTATTTTTCTTTCTGGTGTATTCTCTGGTACAAATTTACCGTTCAATTTCACAACACATCACTTTGAAAAGTTCATTTCTCTTTTACTTTGTCTTTCACTCTGTCCTTTTTTGAATTTCTTCACTGTCACAAGTTTTTCCGCTTCTTTCTCACTTCCTTCTAGTCTTCATTTCTTCTCTTGTTCTCTTTCTGGACGTGTCTGCGTTCTTTCTTTTCGAAGGGTACCTCTTCGTCCTGTTCGGAAGCCCACTCTACCTTCTGCTCCTCTTGTTTCTTAGGGCAGCCTGAAGACCAATGTCCTTTCCCTTGTCAATGATAACAGGCATCTTGACTTTTGTCTCTTTTTATGCCTGTCTTCTTTGACGTTGTGGACATTCAGAAGACCAATGCCCGTTCTTCTGACAGATGTAGTAAGTGTCTTGACTTTTAACTCTAAAGGAGGGGGAGTAGTCCGTCGGCGTCCCTGAACAAAACCTTCGTATGACACCTCGCAAAGCTCTGATCAGAAGTTTGATCTGTGTTGTCTCTTCCATCTTTCTGGTCGGACTGAGAGTGAAATGAATACTTTGAGTGAAGGCACTAACCCATTATATAGGGAAGACAAAGACTTTACATTGATGTATAGGGGACCATGGCGTTTAGAATAAAGTTATTTGACTTCTTGTAATCAAGATGAAACTTGAAGATTTCAAGTCCGATTTACCACAGGAGAAAGCAGAGGGGTTCATCACCGATTTGTGGGATTCTTTGCTAACCACACTGAAACGGCAATGTGAAGCCAAAGAAGACCATCACTTGACACTTTCCATTTATCACGACAGTCTGAAGTCCCCCGTTTGGATCGAGTTTAGCAGGCCAAAAGAATTAACACATTGCAAAGTCATCGACAGGATGCAACACGTGCAGCAATCCAACGACAGGTTTCACATCACCAATGGAAAAGCGACACTGTACATGGCCCAGGTTTCTCTTCCCAAAGGAACCGGACGCAGAAAGGTGCTATTGGTAGATGACCTTTGTAGCGCCAAAACGAGTCTCGTCCGAATTAACAACCCTCAAGACAACATGTGTTTAGGGCGTGCCATCGTGGTGGGACGAACTTATGCTGACAAGAACGACACGGCAGAATGGAATAGACCTGGGGAAACTATTCGAAAATCGAACCGAGCCAAACAACAAGTAGAAGCAGAACTCCTGTTACAGCAAGCGGGGCTATCAAAAGACACACATTGTGGCATTCCTGAAATGCAAAAATTGCAAGACGTCTTAGCTCCGCGCTATACCTTGAAAGCACACCCTCAAGAATTGCGCGGACCTCTGATGTTTCGAGGCAAAAATTTCAAAGACGGAAAATACATTCACGTACATCATCGCGATGAACATTTTGATGCCAGTACGAGTATCACTGCATTCCTAGGATACAGTTATTACTGTGAGAAATGTGACTATGGTTATAACAATCGAGAGTAACACAAGCATTGTGGATCAAAATGTGAGGGATGTTTGGCCTCTAAACCCTGTCTTGACGAAGGACACCAACGAGTGCATTGTCCAATTTGTCAGCGATCTTTTGTCAGCCCAACATGTTACCAACAACATCTGACGCAAGATTCACGGCGGAAAAGTGCTTGTCAACTACTGATATTGTGCCTTATTTGTGGAAAAGGCATACGTTCCAAAAGTGCCAAGGCATACGTATGCTCAGAAAAGAAATGATGTCAAATTTGTCCCCAAATCGTGGACTTTAAACAAATGCTACATTCAGAAATATCAACCCCAACAGAAAGTGAAAGAAGATGACCAGAAGAAAAAAAATTTCGAATGCATGCATGAGATCGGTATTCACATTCCTAATTTCTCCGCGGCTCATCGAGCGTGCTAGAAGTGCATCCAAGAACCTATCTTTAGTCATTCCCCTTAGTGCAGCAAGATTCCTGGAAGACGTGAAGAAATCTTTCGGGACCAAACACACTGGCAAATTTCGCTCGATGGATCTTAGATCCATTGACAAGACGTGGAGCCAAGAGGACATCGAACTATACGGAAATTGTCATCGCTGTGCCACGGCGATGGCTCACAATTTCTCGGGATACAATGGAAAAGTTTCTTCTAAAATACTATATGGAACAAAGGTCAAAATCTCCTAAAGGCACCTTGAACGGAGCCAAAATCATCTCTATGTAAGTGGGAAAAGTGCATTTTAAGGCTTCGATGAGTTACCTGGTCATGCAGAATGCCTAAATCGTTGGAATGTCAGAAATGGCCAAAGATTTTTTCACGCACGTTTTCAATACCGAAGCTAATCAACATGCCATTCTACCCCATTTGCCTGATGATCACTACTACGACCCAGACAACATGAGCACTGAACAACGAGAAGCTTTCAACGCTTGGTATAACTCTCACTCCTCGGACCCCTTCTACTTTCAGGAATAAATTTTAAAGTATTGTCGATCCGACATGGACATTTTACGGCGATGCTATGGAAAATATCGAGAATTGTTCATGGAGCGCGGAGGGATAGATCCTTTGAAGAACACCTGCACCATTGTCAAAGCGTGTTCCTTACTGTGCAGCAAAAGATACATGCCCGAGAATACCCTGGCTGTCATACGCCCTCAAAAGACGAAGTTTGTCAAACGTCAATACACGGTCAAAGCCCTACTCTACAAGGAAGACAAAAGGATCCAACACCCCCAAAACGGAGGAGGTGAAAAGACCATCGGAACGTATTCGGTTGATGGCTGGGACTTAGAAAACCCTAAGATCATGTGCTAGTTTAACGGATGCTTATTTCACGTATGTAGGACCTGTTACCCTCAACTGTACACCCCAATTCAGTTTTTGCGAAGTACCATGGAAGACTTGTACCAGGCCACTTGTCAGCGGCGCTTGAAGTTAGAACAGCCAGTATGCCAAGTGGTGGAAATGTGGGAACACGAGTACGATCACCGTTTGAAAACCGATCCTGAGTTTAACCGCATCGTGGAAGGTTACAAGCTGGTGGACTATCTGATCCCGTGGGACAAATTTGTACGGAGGACGGACGAATGTCACCAGTTTGCTTTACCACGCCGACGAGGAGAACGAATGTCACCAGTTTGCTTTACCACGCCGACGAGGAGAAAGGAGAAGAAATCAAATACCTGGAAGTGTGCTTGCTGCATCCTTACGTGTGCAAATATTATTACTTTCCCGCAGGACATCCACAATTGCTCACGGAACACATCGACCTGGACAACATTCGACAATACGAAGGACTGATTAAATGTAAAGTTTTGTCTCCAACCGATTTGTACCATCCCTTTTTACCTCACCATTGCCAAGGAAAATTGATGTTTCTCTTGTGCCGTACTTGTGCCGAAACGTGCAACCAAGACCGACCTTGTCAGCACACCAAAGAAAAACTCACCTTAACGGAAACGTAGGTCAGCGTGGAATTTGTTAAGTCTCTGGACCTTGGATACCTACTGTTGGAAGTGTACGAAATTTACCACTTTCCCAAGACAGAACAAGGTTGATAAGACTCATAAAGGCATTTTCGCACACTACGTGGATGCTTTATAGAAACTGAAACAAGAAGCCAGCAGCTATCCTTTCCGGTACCAGACTCCCGAAGACCAAACAAAATTCAAAGAGAAATACTTGGGGCAGGAAGGCATCATTTTAGACCACGTGGAGAAAACGATCGTTTGTCAAAGTGATGTTAAATTACTTGTGATGGCACAACGACCGTGTTTACCCAAGACGGAGTATTTGACAGAAAAGTCCCGCTACTTTCAGTTAATTCACGACAAAACCAAATACATGAAAAATGTGGACGTCCTTCGTGAAGACTTGACCCTGGTCAATTACGAATAAGAACTGAACAGTACAAACCGACGAAAGCAAGAATCGATCGAGGGACCCACTGAGAACTCTAAGTTCAAACAATAAAAAGAATCGAGTGAGAGACCCACTGAGAACTCCAAGTTCAAACCATACCATTTTCCTGTCTTCTTGCTTGACTATTGTGATTGTGCCAGTCGATTGGAAACGTTTAAAAAAATGGCCTTCGGATAGGGAAGGGTTACCTACTTCGAATGTTTTAGCGAGAACAGAATTCGTCTACTTGGGACCTGAGACAGGATTGGAATACGAAGTACAGTGTTTCAGAAGTGGTCTGAGTTTGCACATGGAACGATGAATCTATAAAGATTCAGCTGTTCTAGAACATACTCGATGGTCTCCGCACTGTCCTTACCTTTCTATGGCATTTCCACCCATCACACTACGGTACAGGTATGACGGTACCTTAGAGAAGGTAGTACGTTGTCCAGGAAGAAAAAAGGCAAACTTCCAAAACTAGGCATATTAAAGGAAAGATTTACAAGCTCGAGACTTCATTATGACCAGTATCAAAAGGGAAAATGTCCAAGACCGACAGTTCACTGTGACTATCATTGCCAAGCGAGAAAGATGAATCCTAACAAATAAACACCATTCAATGATTCTCAAGTGGAGTGCGATGCTGTGCCTTGCGATGGCAGGGATGCCGTACGCTGTGACCTCACCGATTCAGTACCACATCATCATGGGATCTTTGCTATGATGACTACTACTACAATATCTGCAATGGAAGGTGACGCTGTGCGTGGCAAACCTGACGGACCCGAAAGCGATGCCACTTGTTATCGTGGAGTCTTTACTGGTTTTCATGGTCAATGTCATCCTTCACTTGAAACCATGCGACTACCACCCTACCGATGTCATCCATGCCTGAGCACACTACTGTGGGTTTCACTGTACCATCATCGAAATGAACCTGTGAAAGAAGAATATTCGTTCCCTGTGCGTTTGTCTGAATACTGCGACTTTGAAAGTCGTTTCCAAACCTTCCAAGGCAAATGACCTAAATACGTCTGAGGACCTATCCCCGAAGAATTAGCCAGAGCCGGATTGATCTACTTGGGCAAAGGTGATAAAGTCAAGTGCTTCAGTTGCGGTGTGTCACTACACCAGTGGAAGCAGAAAGATTCCGCTTACGTGGAAAATGCTCGATGGTCTCCGCACTGTCACTAACTACCTTTGGTGAAACGACCTTAGTAATTTCTTGATGATTACTTAGCAAGAGAACATTTGTGGTTTGCCTGTGGGGTTGAGAGAACGCATTTACAGAGAGTTTGGTAAAATATAAGTCCAACGCAAAGAACAATTGCATCCGTTACATCACCGATGGTTTAACCACTGGTATCTGAATGCTATAAGAGGACTGTTTCATTTGAAAGCGTTACAGTGGTAAGACATTGCTCGGCTGACCGAGGACCAGAACACTTTGGTTGCTACTCCTACCTATTACAAGTTAACCATATTACACCGAATTCCAGAGGAAGAGTTAGAGGGTTACCAAAATCTTTACACGGACAAATCTTGGTTCAAGTGGAAACGTCTGTGCGACGTGTGGTGAGTGACTTAGTGACTAAACAATTTAGTACGATGAGTTCTGTGCAAAAAGTTCATTTATTATCTCCGACAAAAGAGGTATAAAAACTTGCTACCATGCCAGGACCTTTATCACTGGTGATACAGCAATTGCCATGGAAGGAAATCTATGACCTTATTCAGATTGGCGGATTACCAACACTTTTTACGAGAACTGTATCCAATGAGTTTGGGACGTCGTGTGGTGTGTGTCTTAGTGACTTCCTTTCTGGGATTTCGTTTACCCAGACGATTCCTTGTGAACTTTGTACGATCTGTACTGTGAGGTACCACCAAAACCATGATGGTGTTTCCTTTAAATGTACACGAAACTCACTCTGTTAAAAACTCACGCTTTCATCTCCAAACTTCTCGACCTCTCTTTGAAGAAAAGTTTCCTTGTGAAATTTTAGCCACTCCGGACACTTACTAGGATGCGTGCGCATAGATGCTTGGTTAAACTCTCAATGGAAAGATGTACGTGACTGGATAAGTCTTGGTTTCGAGGCTGGGAGAAAAGAAGTGGCTTACATTGCAAAAGATTTGTGTTGCATATTCCAAGGAAAACGTGAACTTAAAGAGTCCAGTGAAAAGGCGACCTTTAAACCTGTGTTAGCCACAGTACCAGAAGAAGAACACGACACCGAGGTAAACCACTCCATTCGGGACAGGACGGTCATTGACATGGACATCCCCGAAAGGCAATTCCGGGAGGACCCCTGTGAGTCTGTGCCAGATGTAGAGAATCTAGGAATATTTCAAACTGTCCCCAGGACACCACACCTTCGTCACCAAAATTGTTGTACAGTGACTTGTTTATTTTTGACTATGATCTTTTTGACGAGTATTTTATCGATGTAATTAACCATTTGGCTTTTATGTATTTTTGTCTTTCGTGTTCTATTTTAAAACTGTTTTTGAAACAAACGGGTCCTGAAAAAAGTATAAAAACTCTTGTCTTGTCTATCTTCGTTTCAAAAGTGACATTCACTGCACTATGGCTTTCTATGCTGTCTCTGCTCCCTCTTTCACCACTTTCAATGTCATTGATGAAAAAGTACATCGTGCAAGCTGAGAGTCATTGCGTCTTCGCCATCCCTTTAATATGTTAATTGCTGGATCGAGCGGTTCAGGCAAAACCGAATTTCTCAACCATTTCATCGAACATCAACATCATTTGATAGATCGTCCATCTCAACGTATAATGTGGTGTTACAAAGAGTGGCAATCGGCGTACAGCCCCTTGCGTGAAAATCAAGGCGATTCCATCGTGTTTGTGGAAGGCATTCCTGGCGAAGATAACGGGATCATGTCTGACCCCAGTCAAATTCATCAGGTCATCTTCGACGACATGTTAGGAGAAGAAATTAAACTGGTTTACGCGAAGAGGGCATCATCGTAATGCCAGTGTCATTTACATTACCCAAAATTTGTTTCAGCAAAGTAAAGCCCATCGCACATCGGTCTCAATGCTGATAACGTGGTCTTCTTTAAAAGCACTAAAGATAAATCGCAACTGCAAGTGTTAGCCAAACAGTTAGGAACTCCTTGGCTGACACATGCTTACGACCATGCGACTCAAACCCCTCACGCCTATTTGCCCGTGGATTTAAAACCCACTACCCCCGATTATTTGCGATTTCGTCCCCATCTGTTTTACCACTGGTGCCAAGACGGAGGGCCTGTCGTGTACACGTCCCCGTCGACTGAAATAAAATCTATACAACCTCGGACACTTTTGGTCTGTGTTACACATCGTCAACATGATGTCCCTTTAGTCTCATCTTCCTGTCAAATTGATTCGTGCCTTATACGGCAGTCGCGAAGAAAATCCACAAATACGTGGTCGTGTCTTAGAAGCCAGTCTCAGAGAAGTCTTACGATGGTTTACGGTGACAGCACGTCAATTACTGCAACGCATCATTCAGATTCCACATCACACTAAACGCTTTTATGACAGAAACAAAGTAGCCTTGACACAAACGGCAGATCCCCGCATCGACACTCAAACCAAAACAGCCAATCATCTTGAAACCTAGAGATAGCGGTTCTCTAGGAGGTGTCATCATTCGCTCCTTCTTAAAATGGGAAACCCAATGCCCCAAAGTCCTCCCCAAGAAGAAAGCCAATCCCCGACCCAAAGATACCCATAAGAAAAAGAGCAGTGGTGTCAAGATCTGGTCACAGCCACAGAAAAAGAAAAGTCCCCAAAAAATAAAAGCCCCAAGAAAAGACCCTAGAAAATAGCTTCTACCCTCAAGAATAGCACTTCGGCGTAACCTTGTATCCCCAAACCACGACAAGCAGCGACGGTGACCGCGTCTCCAGTAGCCTCAGGTTAATCCTCTTCTCCGTTGCTATTGATGCCAGCCAATCCCAATGTGAAAGCCGTTCTTCCCCATTTGATCAAAATGGACACTGGTGTCGCCAGGAATTTTTCCTACAGCGGTGACACCCTCCACCTCTTTAGCCCCTTTGGCAGCTGCTAACAAAGTACCCTCCCCCAAAATCAAAGTCCAAGAGATATCGGGCATGTTACAGAGTTTACTGGATTTATCCAAGCAAGAAATAACCCGATTTGGTTCGTTGCGAACCTCTCCACGATGCCTGATGAATGTCATCAAGTTGATACGACGTACAAACAATCAGTGGCGACGCATTCCACTTTAAAAAATACCTTGGCCAAACGATAGGTATCAGTGGTTTTGTTCTCATGAACGCCAAAAGATGTCACCAAAAAGAAGCGCACACTACCACAATCGTCGTTTTCATGTCCAAAAGGGAAAAGGAAAAGGCGAATGTCATCCTTTGACCCAGCATCCGAAAAAACGCTTAGCCAAACATCGACGTCCACCCCAGAAAAGACCGCATCGTCCAAAGAAAAAGAGGAGCAACCAAAGAGTAGGACTTGGTGCTCCGATGGTATTACATATGTTCGATGAGTTTGGGTTTCCAAACCTAATCCAAAAATACACAGCAAAAAATCAAGATAAAAGGACGCGAGTCGAGCGAAAGATTTCAGTATAGTTTTGCTCCTGAACGAAAAATGATGTCCTCTAAAAGAAGTGCACACCACCACCACTCTCTTGCCAAAATGGAAAGAAAAAGAAAGGAGTGTCTCCTCGTTCAGCCAAACATGGGGACGTGTTGTCCCTCCTGTCTAAAGCACCTCCACCCATGCGAAAACAACTCAATAAAACCGCCTCCAATGACGTCATTGAAAGGAACTATACCTTTGCCTATACACCAGAAAGAACGCTTCGCCAAACATCGACACGTTCTTCGTCAAATGGTTCAAAAGAAAATACCTATCCGTCAAATGAAAAAGATGTTGGTTCCACGCGGAAGAGTTTTACCCCTGATTAGACCCATTGTCAAAGGAATAGCGAGAGCCATGCTGGGAGGACTCCTGGGAGAGGTTGTACCCATCAGTCCAAGATAAAAAGGATCAAGAAGATAAAAGGTACCTCTGGAGTCAAAACGATCTCAGACCTGACCTTTGGAATCTGATGAAAGGACGAAAACTGACTTCAGTCCCGCACAAACGATGGATGGAATTCCATCGTTGGCAAGAGCAACTTACCTCCAAGTTCTCATTTGACCGAGATGTCCCAGTTACAACACGAATTGCAATCGTTGATGGATCTCAGCGACTTGTCAGGAACGGAAAAATTTCAACGGTCAAGTGATGCAACTACTTCAACTGTTTCACAAGAAAGCAGTAGGCGAAGCAGCTACACCGACTCTGATAAATTTTAAGACCCTGATGAAATGAAAAGTCCATCACCACCATCACCACCCCTAGTGATCACGACAGAAAAAAGAGAAGAAGAGTTTCTAACTCAACGAGAAAAGGTACGCAAGTTAACATCATATACATCCAGAATTGGATTAAAAAGGTGATGGCAACTCCTTCTTCCTCAGAAGATAAAGGAAAGGTGAAGATAGAAGTTAAACAAGAGCTGATTACCCCTGTTCAGACATAATCTTCCTCGACACCTATTGCACGACAGACACGCAAATCATTACAGTCCAAGAAAATACAACAGGAAGACAAGAGTAGCATTCGTGAAAAGTGGGCGACTTATTATAAAACGTCCTAATGGAGAATGTGTTAGCCAGCATTTATAACAATCCATCTCATCCTGCGGGTTGTATCGTGCTGCGAAAACCTAACTCAAAAGTGTCCGTTTACCTCAAGTGCAACGATGGTTACAAGAACAAGTCACGTATGCCTTATACAAACCCATTCGACGAAAATCTCCAAGAAATCGCACCCGAGTAGAGGGCATCGATCATCAGTGGCAAGCGGATTTAGCTGATGTCTCATTTGGCCACTTACAATCGTGGCTACAAACATTTGTTTTGTGCCATCGACGTCTTTTCCAAATTTGCCTGGGTCGTGCCATTGACTTCCAAATCGAGCACTGAGTTTGTGCGAGCCCTCAAACTGGTGTTGCAACAAAGTGGTCGTCACCCTCTTCGATGGCAAACTGACAAAGGCACCGAATTTCTGAATCAAGCTTTCCAAAAGGAATTAAACAAAGGAGACATTTATTTTATCCACCACCGAGAATCCCTAAACCAAAGCCAGCATCATGGAACGTTTTCAACGCACCTTACAAGAACTCATGTGGAAATATTTTACGCATCAACACTTTCTCAAATACATCGACGTCTTGCCGCACCTGGTCAAAGCGTACAACCGATCTTACCATCGGAGCATCGGATGTGGCCCCCAAGAAGTGACTCCTGACAACGAAGTAACCGTCCTTGAGCGTCTGCTTGGTACGTCCCCGACTGTGGCTGTCACCAAGAAAGGTGAAGTGTTGACGGCGGGAGTTGGGCTCGCATTGGCAAAACTAAACACGCTTTCGACAAAGGTTACTTACTCAACTAGACCACCGAATTGTTTCGTGTCACTGGACGAGTGAGTGGCCGTCATCCTGCCGTCCATTAATTGGAAAACATGAACGGGGAAGTGTTTAAAGCTACATTTTACTTGCCCAAGTTACAACGCGTGACCAAACAAGAAGAAGAAGAAGTGTACGATATCGAAAGCATTCTCGATCATAGAACCCCCAATGTGGGAAAACGACGTGTCAAAAAAATCAAATTACGTTGGATTTTGATTCTTGGATCGACCCTTCGCAAGCCATCGACTATTAAATGAAGTGACCATTATGCATTTAAACACAGCCCCAACCAACACATCCGTGACCACTCCTTCACCCAGTTCTTCTGTGCAAGATCTACAAAATCAACCCTTGTGGGTGTGGTGTGTAGAACGTGTGCCTAAAATGCAAATCGTCTTTTTCTGCCAAATATTTGTGGCGTATTATGTCATCGGTGCTGTCATTGCCAAATTGAATTTGCAACAAGGAGACAAACAACTTTGGACCATTTTACTGAGCAGTTTCATCGGTTACCTTCTCCCGAATCCTTCCCTGAGATACTCTAACGGTAATAACGGGAGCCTTGCGACCAGCGTCAGTCACCCTCCCAACAGTCACGATAACAACAACTACAATAATCCACTTTTAGACATTCCTCTGTGTCCTGTGACCCCTCGGACAGCAGAACTCTGGAATTATGAACAAACAATTTAACTTAACGTTACCCAGTGACAGTTCCATGGATGTGTTTCCCCTTAATACTTTGTTCTGTTTCACGGCCAAATTACCTCACGTCATCGAATTGGATCACGAAGCCCATTGGGAGGTGGCTTTGGTCGATATCATTCACCCTGCACAAATCAAAAACATGATTGAAAATCAAAACACTTTCAACGTAGAAGTTCATGATGACCAAGTTTAAAAATACTTGAATGAACACGAAACTGTAGATGCCTCTAAGAAACGACCAGTGTCCGCCACTACTCCTCGGTACGTCTATGAGTTGTCAATTCCTGCAGGCTATTATTTTATGGTCAAAATCTGGTGAACACGACTACTGTCATGTTCAATGCACTGTTTGGCAAATCCTTGGACAAAACCAAATGAAGTATCACCATCGAATACCATAAAGTGGCTCGTCGCCTGGTCATAAAATATTCTTAGAGTATATTGTTGAGAAATATATTTTGTCGTAAATTGTTTGACATTTTGGGTGGGGACCTCAAGATCCTCAAGGGTGGACCCATACTAGTCATTACCAGCAACGTGAATTTTGTGCAGTATTTTGGACTCTCTGTTGAACTGAACCAAGGACTAAATTTGATTTTCGTGTACTCCGATGTGGTGGAGTATAATGTGGTGGGACACACATCCGTACCGTTACTGCGAGTCATCCCTTTCAATGTAGATCCTGCCACAACCAATGACGAGGAAGGTGGAAACACCTATCCCGTTCACCGCGAATTTGTACATCCTCACTACTGACACGCTAGTAAGTCGTATTTCGACACTGCCAACATTACTATAAAAGATCAGGGACAAAATATTTCATTCACTAAAGGGTAAGTCACATTGAAACTCCATTTTCGAAAACGATTCTCTAACGACTTGTAAGTGATGTATTTTTGTGTACCGTGGATTCGCTGACACCGAGGACATGGTTTAGGAGACATGTTAAAATCGGCCTTTCGATTGGTGGCCCCCGCTTTCAAACCGATGGTGACACCAGAATTGTACGTTTTGAGAAATGCTGCTTTGATGCAAGGCAGAGAATTACTCCAAAAGGTCGTCATCGACAAACAAAACCCAAAAGAATCTTTCTTGAGAGCAGGCAAAAATGTCTTGCTTCAAACTGGCAAAGACATTTTGGGCGGACGAAAAACTCTTATTAATGCCCTGAATGCTGCCGAGTCAGGTATTCCTGCTTCTCTGACGTCACAACAAGGACAAGGTATCAGAAAGAGACGACGAAGACACCCCTCCAGAGGACTTCACACACCCATAGCTAGAAAGACCAAGAAAGAAGAACTGTCCGAGAATTAGACGTTTTTTATTATTAAACAACAGAGAGAACAAAAAAAAAATGATGCACCGAGAGTCTTACGCATTTTCCAAGTCGAACCTGGATCTCTTTGCCATGCCAACCACCATGATCACGATGCAAGAATCTCAACGGGTAGAATTTGATCCCGTCTCCTCTTTGACGGATTCAGCTCCCATCGAGTTTGAAATCAAAGGACAGCCCGAAGATTAATCGATAAAGAAGCCCTCGTAAATAATTTCATGCATTCCTTGTTCAGCGGAGTCGATTTGTATTTGAATAACAAACTGGTTAGCAGTAGCATGGATACTTACCCTTATCGAGCGTATCTCGAAAATCTCTTGACGTACGGAAAAGAACCCAATGAGACTAATGTAGATGCCTGCGTGGTATGGAAACCTAACATTGCGGTCCAGATCGCCGAGCTAGATCTAGATAATGATGGATTTATTGAACGTCAAAAGAAAATGAAACTAAGCCGTAGTTTAGAACTGATGGATTGCTTGCATTTGGACATGTGGTTGCAAGAGAAGTATTTGCTGAACGGAGTGGATGTCCGCCTGAGACTGAATCGAAGCAGTACCACTTTCTATTTGATGGCTGCAAATGATGCCACTTACAAAACCGTCATCAAGGAAGCCAGATTCTACGTGCTATGCGTGGAAATATTCCCTAAAGTGGGAAACGACATCAGTCACACTTTGAGCAGAACGACCGCCAAGTATCCGATACTACGCGTGGAAGTGAAAACATTCACCATTCCCAGGGGACAGCGATCCGTGATCAAAGATCATCTGTTCCAAGGACAGTTACCATTTACCGTTTAATCATTGGTATCGTCGAGAATGTAGCCTTCAATGGAACCCCCAATAAAAATTCTTTCAACTTTCAGCACTTTAGCGTGTCCAAATATTGAAGTCAGTCGAGATGGCAAGACCTTGTGTACCAGACCCTTCGAACCTGACTTTAAGAAGAAAAATTACTCCAGATCGTGCTTGTCCCTGTAAGAAGCTACCGGACAGTTAGGGACCAACAGTAGTCAAGGCATTTCGCAAGACAATTATGAAGGAGGCTACGCTTTGTGGGCTTTTGATTTCACTCCAGACCAAGACAGTGACAAAGGACATTCTCACCCTATAGAATCCGGGCAGATTCGTGTGGAACTTTACTTTACAAACCGAGAGCCTGACGAAACAGTGAACGTCATCCTGTATGTCGAATTTGACAATACGATAGAAATCAGCAGTTTGAGAAGTCATTCTAGGCTATTGGAAGGTATGCAAGACTCTTATCCCTCTTAGAATGGTAGAGACTCTTTGGAAATTGATTGGGAGGATATCGTTGAACCCACAGAAAAAGTCAAGGACGAAGATAACATGGTCATGTCAAGATGGCCAGAACAAGAACAACATTTTGTCTCTTGTTTTGCTAAACATCTGGTGGAAAACATTACAGGGTTGACCAAGAAAGATTGCTATGGATGTCAAATGGATCATCCCAGTCAAATTCAACACGATATGAGACGATGAATCAAGAAGAAAAATTGGACGAGTGTCTGGAGGACGCTTGGGGTCTCATCTCGGAAGAAGAAGTGTTGCATCAGTGGTATAATAACTTGAGTGATCATTATTTCCCTCCATTGACTGCTGTAGGGATCCATCGCATCGAATCTCTCTTGGCCTAGAGTACGGAGACGAAGCTAAGTGACAATTACTTGACAGTGATTTTCAAGCAAAAAGTCAGGATTGAGTTGATGACTTATCATTACCTGTTAAACAAGAAAAAAAACCCAACAAAACAAAATGGATACCTGGGAACTTTATTACCTGTTGAAAAACAGTTCATGTACCTATTCCTGGAATCGTGTCGTGTGCGCTAAAGATGAACTTCCTCATCGCAAACCTAAAGACCATCAAGCTTATGCCATCAACACGGATGACAGTCATCTTCCAGGAACCCAATGGGTAACCGTCAACTTCCCTAAAGATGGTTGTGTGGAGTATTTTGATTTGTATGGATTATCGCCTATGGAAGATGACATCATCGACTTTATGAGAAGAAATGCCCAGACGAATCGCATCAATAATGTGAATTTACAAGGCACAGATTCCATAGGTTGTGGATAATATTGTGTGTATTTTCTTGCTCAGTGCTGTCTTGGATATCCCTTAGAACATTTAGTGACTTTTTTTGATCGTGACTCTTCTAGAAACGATGAAAAAGTAGATCGATGGTTCTGTGACCGTTATGGATATCTCTTGTCTTTAGCTAGGAAACGTAGTGTACATCAATGGCCAAATGACCTCCATCCGCGGAAGTCTAAGTTGACTTCACAACGTTGTCAACCTTGTCAAAGTTTTAGCACTGTACATGCTCTTTGACTTGTTTTTACCCCTCACCATGAGATGAGCTATATAGCGTTCCTACCCAAAACAAATCGTAGGGATGTTTTCTTTCGCCTCCGCGCTTGAGCCCTATAAAATGGGGTGGTCTCCAGTCTGATCATCTATTGTTAATGCGTCAGCCTATAAAGATCTTTCAAGAGTAGCAAATCTGAACGAAGCCCACTTGAATTTACATCGTGTCAGACAAAACCAGATACCCAAGCCTGATGAGATTGAAACTGTCCGGATGTTAAAAGTGGCCCAAAATCTGATAGAAGAGGTCTTTAAAGTCGAAATTAAGAACGAGTAAGAAGAGTGGACTGAGAAGTGCAGACTTCAGAAACAGCAGAGAGAACAGCAACAGCAACAGCAACAGCAACAACAGCAGGAGCCAGACAGAGGTTTTGTGGACTGCCGTGTAGACAAGTAAAAGTTCTTCTTCTCCTTCCGAAGAAGCAGATCCTATGAGACTGACATAACCCCTCAACGAATCATCCCTTTTCAGGGCTACCTCCAACAATCTAGAAAAGATATGCTAGTCAAATGGCCAAAATATTTTTCTGTCTGTGTTTCTTGGTAGGTTAAAAAATAGAAGTGTGCCTATAAACACTTCGTTTCTCTGAAGTGGAAGATAGTCTATGTGTCTTATATATATATATATATCATTGGTAATAAAGTGTGTTTGTGGGACAAAAGTGAACTCGAGTGTTTCTTTTAAGTCCTCGCCACAACCACTACCACCAATACCAAGAGCTGCTGTCCCACAGATGTACCACTTAGACCAAGAGTTGGAGAGACAGCGGCAAGAGTGTGATCCACATAGGCCTCATCATCTCCAGTTCTGGCATAGGAGAAGACAGAGAGAACAAGTCTTCACTATCCCTCAGAGTGAAAACTGGGATGATGAGGCCACTCATCAACCATCTGCGCTCCCAAGAACAACTCTGAATTGGGAACAAGATTGGAGTCGTCGATGTATCTGTGGTGCCTAGCCTGGGATGTGTCACCATTAACCAGGTGTATCTGAAGTTAAAAGAACAGCCCTTCTCAGTGCTAACCAGGTCTCTAGAAAAGAGAGACTAATAAAGTTGCTAATCATATAATTATGTGTGTGTGTTTGTGTGTGTATATGTGTGAACGCGTACGTTTGTATGTGTGTATATATCTATGTGTGCGCGCGTACATTTGTGAATGTTTGTGTGTCTTTCCCTTAACAAATCCCTTGTCCCTACACTCTTGAGCGTTTGTTTTGTGTGAATGTTGAGTAGTGTGACTACAAACACTAACTGACTTAACTGATGGGATTTCAGGTAATGGTATATTTTGTACATGAAAAGATTTCCTTCTCCAATTATGTATTGATAGAAATTATAGTAGTTTTGTTAGTATTAGTGTAAGCGAAAAAATTATTTTAGGTTAGCACTATCATCATTGTGGATTGTTTGGTAGTTGCTTAGAAGGGATGTTTTTCTTCACGTCCGTGCTTGAGACATTTAATGTGCAGCGTTTGTCATTCGAGCCATTCAACATTGAATAACAAAAAATGGAAAGCAATCACGTCGACAAAATGAATAAGTTGCAAGAAGTAGTGGATACCACAGGCGTGGTGGAGGAAGTGCTAGAAAGGTTGCAGTATGAAGTTTATAGCCGCCACAGAGTCAGCATGGAAATAAATAATTTGAGGAAGGCAAAAAATAAGACTGAGAGATAATAAAAGAAGAAAATGAGAGAAAGGAGGATAAGGAGGGAAAGGAACAGACGAAAGAGCGTATAATGCTAAGTTGGAAAAAGAAAAAGAGAATGAGAAGAGGAAAAGAGAGGAGAAGGAGAAGAAGGAGGACGACAAAGTTGAGAAAAAGAAGAAAAATGTCCTGCAAAACATGAGGTGCTGGTGGAGAAGAAGAAGGTAGGCGAGAAAGTAGAAGAAAGTTAAACTTCCCTTTTCAGGGCTACTCCATTGCCTCGAAAAGTTACCTATTCTCTCTTGCCTAAACAAAATTTAGTCGATTTTTTGGTTTGATATATTTATGTTCATCAATCTGTTTGTGTACTATGTCTTTGTCTTTAACCCTGCCTCTATCTCTATGTCTCTATTGTCCCTTGAGTAATGCGTATTCAGGTTAGCCCCTTGCCACACTGTTTCGCCCGATTGAGGTCAGCCACTTGCAACATTGTTGCCAGTGTCCAGTACCGTGACGTCAATTTCCTTATCCCTAGACAGTCCCAATCCATTGTCGCTATACATTCCCTAAGTTAAATTCCCCATGTTAAATTCCCATTGTCCCCAGGGTACAAACGACCAAATTTAACATTGTCCCCACATTATCCCTAGGGTATCCCATTTTAGCTACTACTAGTTCATCAAGAAGATGAATCTTTTCTACTAAAATGCGTACTCAAAATTTGCCAACCCATCCACCAGGGCATAACTGTTGTTCTTAAGAGAAATGCGTGGACAGGATTATGAATTCAAAACAACCTGTCACTAATGTCCTTCAAGTAACATGTTGTGGACTTGATATGATACGAATGGACACGAGCGAACACTAAATAAAATGTGTTTTGCACACGTACGCATTCTTGCATAAAAATACATGTCAGCACAAAAATAATGTACGTGCTCCATTGTCTGTATGTGACCGTGTAAATATGTTCCATTAGAGCTACTGGAGTTTTGCTCTTTCTGTGTATGTAGCAATGTAAGTATGTATGTATGTATGTATGTATGTATGTATGTATGTATGTATGTATGTGTGTGTGTGTATGTATGTATGTATGTATGTATGTATGTATGTATATATGTATGTATGTGTGTATGTATGTATGAATATATGTATGTATGCATGTATTCATGCATGTATGCATGCATGCATGCATGCATGCGTGTATGTGTGTGTGTATGTATGTATGTGTGTGTATGTATGTATGTATGTATGTATATGTGTGTGTATGTATGTATGTATGTATGTATGTATGTATATGTGTGTGTATGTATGTATGTATGTATGTATGTATGTATGTATGTATGTATGTATGTATATGTGTGTGTATGTATGTATGTATGTATGTATGTATGTATGTATATATGTGTGTATGTATGTATATATGTATGTATGTATGTATGTATGTATGTATGTATGTATGTATGCATGTATGTATGTATGTATGTATGTATGTATGTGTGTGTGTATGCATGTATGTATGTATGTATGTATGTATGTATGTGTGTATGTGTGTGTATGTATGTATGTATGTGTGTGTATGTATGTATGCATGTATGTATGTATGTATGTATGTGTGTATGTATGTATGTATGTATGTATGTGTGTATGTATGTATATATGTATGTATGTATGTATGTATGTATGTATATGTGTGTATGTATGTATGTATGTATGTATGTATGTATATGTATGTACAGTGGACAGATCCCGAAGGAAGTCATCAGCAGCCATATTGTGGTATATTGGCAGATTCACCGTTGAGATTTTATGGTGTTGGGAAATTAAAATAATTTCATTGAATCTCAAGATACTGTTTCAAAGCGTGCATAAATAAACGCAAGGCAAATCAGGCTTTCTTAGTATCAATATTTGAAATTTATAAGGGGATTTTGCTTCATGATAAAATGGGCAGAATATCGTCTGCTAGTTACGTTATCGGAAATCATCTATAATGCCACCAGCGAAATGCCCAATGACATACATGATTTTTTTTAATGAAATTCAGAATTTATTCAACCACAGTATGAAAGTCATTACAACCCAAGCCGTATTTATTATGAGCTTTTAAGGGGAGGGTGTTTGTTGAATATTTTGCTATGGTGGGTGGGAGTGGTGGCGTTGGGCCGAGGTTTCAGGTGGATGTGGCCGTGGGCTGAAGGGGGTAATGAGCTGTACGTTAATTCATTTTTGTTTGAATGTAATCATAATCTCAAGAACAAACAATCGAAATCTGCAGTATGTAATATTATGCGACACCTTTCTTCTTGTCGCTGAATCCTTAAACCTTGTTTTTCCAGGTGCTTCCGATTTGATTACTTAAATGCACAATAAACTTATATTGAGTGAGAGAGATATTGACTGCTTGATACCTGGTACGTGGCATCGTACTTTATTGCACTTCATTACACCTGCGCAGGTGTGCGATGTGTACTTTATTCATTGGTTCTTTTAGTGATCACACAGTATTTGTTTGCTTTACTACAAACATAGTATACATATCCGACATACTATGATTACAGAGTGACCGGGGGATATTTTGACTCTTGGCAAGCATCCAATAATTTTACATAGTACACTGTGTTAGCACGAGAAACTGTCCACGTTGAATGTACAGACATTTTTTTTTTTTTTTAATTCGAGTTATTTTATCTTTAAAGACTTGCTTTTTAGTTAATGATAATTCTAAACTTCTATTCTTTTTTCCAAATAGTATCAAAGTTTGTGCAAACTGCTGAAAGGAATATAACGAAACTTACTGCAACTAAATAAAAGTAAAGGTTGAAACTTTCCTTCCATAAAATGCCGAAAAAGACGGAAAGTGCTACAAGGAACCCGAGTTTGATAAAGTGTTCTTCGGCAATAATACCAAACTGCATAAAAGTATGACACACTATCAGTTTCGTCTCGCTTTCCTACGTCACGGTACCTTTCTGGTCTGAGGAAACCTTTGTTCGGAATTTCGGGAACTCTGTATCCCACATTTGAGAAAACCTTTGTCCGACGTTATCTAAAGTTCAGCATGTTCAGAATTTAATCCCTATTTCAAAATGACAATCATGTATTGAAAGTCGAATTATAGGACGACCACAAGTATTCTAGCGACAGTTTAAATAGTTGCATCAATCTAGTGAGTTAAAATAAATATCTGTCTAAGTTAATTCCAAGTTCTATTGGTCCGGCTATTTCACAATCTGTATTTGGTCTTATTCTTTATCAACCTGTGTATCAATCACGAGCCTGGGAGAAAAAGCGACTATTTAAATACAAACACAGGAAAATACGTTTTAAGCCGTACATGATGGTTACATACCGCATATTCAAATTTAGCAACGGAAAATAAAGAAACCCAACTGAAATCTCTCTCTCTGACTTCCATTTAATTTAGTGAGTTAAAATAAATAGTTGTATAAGTTTAGTTGCAAGTTTTTGGGTCCTACTCTTGTACAACCTACATTTGGTCTTACTCGTTTTCAACCTACATTTGGTCTTTCTCTTTTTTAACCTGTTTTGGTCCAACTCTTTCTCAACGTGTGTTTGGTCTCACTCTTTGTCAACTTGCGCTTGGTCTTACTCTTTTTCAGCTTCTATTTTGTCTTACTCTTTTTCAACCTGTGTTTGGTCCTACCGATTCTCACCTTGCTTTGGTCTTACTCTTTAACATCTTGTATTTGGTACTACTCTTTTTCAGCCTTTATTTGGTCTTACACTTTTCCAATTTGTGATCGGTCTTACAATTTTCATCTTGTGTTTGGTCTTTACTCTTTTTCATCCTGTATTTGATCCTGCTCATTTTCAACTTGCGTTTGGTCTCATTCTTTTTGATCTTGTGTTTGGTCTTACACTTTTTCAGCCTGTATTTGCACTTACACTTATCCAGTTTGTGCTCTGCCTTACTCTTTATCGACCTATATTTGATCATACTCTTTTTCAATTTGCGTTTCGTCTTCCTCGTTTTCAGCTTGTTTTGGTTGTAATCTTATTCAACTTGTGTTTGGTTTTAAACCTTTTCAACTTGTGTTTGGTCGTACTATCGATGACCAGTTCTTTTATGAAGTTTTATTGATGGAAACGAAAGGCATTACCATAGCTTGTTTATCCTACAAACAGGAAGATAATGGTAAGAAGAATAGACAAAAAACACATGATTGATCCAATAAATATATTGGAGGAAGACCATATATATTCTATATATAAATTAAACCAATAAAAATATGATTGAAGAGTTCGAGACAAGATGTGGAATTGGAATTACAACCACGTGGATAGCGGAAGAAGAGAAAGGAACAGTAATATGTCATCTTGAATAAAAAGAGTTGTCTCAACATTCATGCCTCAGTTGAAGAAAAGCTGTGGTTCGAAAATAAACATAAAACTAAGTGGTATTATGAAAATCCTTTTATAAATGTACAGAAGTAAAAGAAACTAAGTTTAAAGAATCTTTTAAACTTGCAAATTTTAATTAACTAAACTTAATTGAAAAAGTTCATTCATTGCATATAATGAACTAATGTTCAGTCTTAAAAATTAAAATCTGTAACATGCTAGGTTCAGATGGTTTTACCAATTGATGTGTAAAATTCTTTTGGAAAGATTTAGGTTTATTTCTTCTTAGTTATATAAATTTTAATTACATACGTGTGAATTATCTGCTCCTCAGAAATAAGGAATTTTAACATGTATTCAAAGAGATAATGGGGATAAATGATTACTCAAGAACTGGTGACCTATATCTTTGATAAATACTACCTACACACTCACATCTGTAACTATTGCGAAAAAAATTAAAAACGTTTAACCAACCTGTACACCAGATCGAACGAGTTTAATTTCTGGTCGATATATAGGGGAAAATGGAAAAGCTGTTTAAAATATAATGCAGTATGTAGAAGAAAATTATATTCCTGGTCTTCTTCTCCTTGTGGACTTGGACAAAGCTTCGAATTTCAGTATCAAAGATTTCCATATAAAGTTTACTATTTATTAAATTTGGCACAATGGTTATAAAATGGATTGAAAAATTGTAAAAGGATCTCAAATTATGTATCACCTTGAACCGTCAAGTTTCACAATGGTTCATATTCGACGCGGTAGCAGGCATAGTGACCCCTTTTATTGCCATATATTTTCGGTTCGTCTACTGAGATCATAGGAAGTGTGATTAGGTTAAATCCCAATATTAAAGGCATTCAAATTCAGAGAATATCTTTTATCCTAATATGCAAATGATAACTATATTAGTTTTGATGCCACTTCAACGTATTTGGGAGTTGCCTTAGATATATTGAATTTGTATACAACGTTCTCCAGCCTGAATATTAACACTGAAAACTCTAATGCCATTTGGGATGGAAAGAAAGATGATAGCAGAAATATTTTTTTAGAAAAATTTATTAAATTGGAAAGTATGTGTTTTCACACTCCCTGGCATTAAACGCACAAAGATCTGAGAGAAATGATAAAATACAACTATCAAGACAAATTTGAAGAAATACTATTATGTTCTCGCAATGGACCAAGAGAATGTTGACTCCTTTTGGAAAATCTCCTGATGTAAAGAGGATTGTCGCACTCAAAATAAATGGCTTGATTATTTGATTTCCTAGTCCATCAGAAACTATTATGAATAAAGACAACAAGATATTTTTAAAAGTTTTCCTGGATAATCAAATCATAAGATAACTTGACCATGCTCTATTCAAGAATATCCAAAAGGAGGATTCAAAATGGTCAACACTAAAATATGTATCATGCATTACGCAGACTTATTTTGTATACAGCTAGGTGGAAACACTTATTAATTCAAAAATGTCAGACAATATGAACTATTTTTGCTTTCGGAATAAATTTATTAAAATGCTTTTAATGGTTTTGGACGAATATTTTATTGCTTTCGTTTAAAGTTGAAGAAATGAACAAGCCAGAATCTAAACAATTGTTTCTAGCTGTGGCAGTGTGGTTCAATGCAAATATTAAAGCTGTAGAGCACCTCGTTTCTATAATATCGGTACAGTTGTGGAGATTTGGCATGCAACAAACAGTTTCTTAGTGTTAATTCTTGTACACAATTTATGTGAAACAAACTTTTTCCAATACGAGGGTGCTATCAAGAATATTTGAGAGAACACACATTAGAAACTTCAGATACGATCTTATATAGACCAACAATGCCATGGCTGCTACGATTACCCACTTACGAAAAGAACTGTGTCAAAGTATTCATTGAATTTTATCCACGCTCCAATAGAAGTACTTTGTATCCAAAAACTTACGATGAAGGGAGAAAAACAGGTATTTATCGATAAATATGTGTACAAAATGGTTTTGGATTAAATAGTAAGTGTTGTTTTACACAAAATTCGAGAAGATAAGTTATGTTCTTTTGTTGAAAAACAGAAAAATCACTTTTTCATTTATTCCAAAAGTTCTCTATGCAATTAAAATGTTTTAGATACAATATGTTCAGGTGGCTGAAACATAAATGCTTGCACCTTGCACATTTAGCAACACTGTATGAAACATAAACACATTTAGCTACACTGTATGAAACATAAACACATTTAGCTACACTGTATGAAACATAAACACATTTAGCTACACTGTAGCAGATACAATATTATGAAACATAAACAAAATAATCCTGATATGCATCACAGTGACAAAGACAATCTTGTAAGCGTTCTTTAGTTCCCGAATTATTATTTAGATTATTTAACACGAGCTCTTAATATGGGTCAATTATGTATAAAGAAAAAAGAAATATCAGACTACTGCTAGGAACATCTCCATCAATGTTTTTCCATTAAGGCCTAGCGGAGTTACTTATGTCTTGCGAATATAGGGTTGATTAAGTCATTGGAATAAAGGTCCAATAATATATTGTCAGACAACATAGACCTGTTCAGAGGTAATTATTCTCGCATCATTTAATATTTATACCTATATGTATACACTAGACAGAGCGGAATGTGGTTTCTTAGGATCCTGTAGGGAGATGCATCAGAATAAGAAGTGAAATTAACTATGGAGAAAGATTATTATTGTACAAAATTTGGGAGATTTACTACTTCTTTCCTCTTTGGACCTGTACGAGTTGTTTTCAATGTCAGTCAGTCTCTAATGATCATTGGTACAGTTTGTGCTAAAATATTTAGATACACGTTTCATTTGCCACCGTAGTGTCCGACAAATGCCTGTACATCTTAACGAGAACATTTCTTCAATTTTCTGTTCACACCTTTTTTACAGTTTAACCAATGCACCACATATCTAATACTTCCCTAACCCAATGAAATAGGTTGCTGAAAGTTTAAAATTCTACGTGTTTCAAGTGTTTTCCTGTGTCTGAAATCATTAGAACATCAAGCAGCTTAAAACCATTAAATTCTTATTCAAAACCCAAAAGATTGACGATATTCGGTACTATGGCTCTCTCTAAGAGTTCCTTATTTTTCTATTTCGTTGTTAAGCTATAACCAAGGTGCATGTTCCACACGCTTCAGAAAATTTTTGTTTCAAATTGCTATAATGTTCTCTAGCATTCTTTCATGCAGAGGCTGAACGTCTATTAAAACGAACAACGAACGCACTGATTTATCGTACCTTGTTTCCAGTATCTGTGTTTCCTAATACGTCAGTTTTCATTTTCCTATGTCCCTGATTTTGCAACCTCATTTTTCCTAATCCTACGAAAAACAATGAACAAACGTAATGAAAGTCTAGTTGGGTGTTGCATATCAGGCGTGACCTCAGTATTTAGGACTAAACAATAGTACTGAAAGTATGCCGTAGATTGAAAATATTTTATTTAGCAACTGATACGTGTCCTCCTCCTCCTCCTCCTCCTCCTCCTCATCATCATCATCATCATCATTAATCCCTTAACCTACGTGCTCGTTGGTGCATCACAGTTGACTTGACACCAATTCTCTCCATCTTTCCCTGTTCTCTACTGCCCTTTGGGAATCTCCAAATCCCATGCCTGTCCACTCCTTAATGTTGTCTTCCCACCTCTTTTCCTGTCTGCCTCTTCGTCTGTACTCTCGCACTGTGCCTTGCAAGATTGTTTTTGCCAGTCCAGATGATCTTGAGACATGACCGTACCACTTCAGTTTGCGCTTTTTAACAGTAGTCAGGAGGTCTTCATAGGATCCAATAGCTCGTTGGATCCTGTTGTGGACGTCTTCGTTGGTTACATGGTCAATGTATGAGATGCCCAACATCTTGCGGTAGCATCTCATTTAGAAGGTTTGAATCCTTCTTTGTACAGGATGATGGATATGACAATCGAGCGCATCATCCTTATTTTGGAAGCAAAAGCAATGTTGGTATCTTTCCATATTGGTCTGAACCTTGCTATTACTGCTGCTGTCTGGGCAATCCTGCAAAGTAGTTCTGGTTTGGAGCCCTTTTCTGTGATAATTGATCCCAAGTACTTGAAGCTTGTGACTCCTTCCAGCTTCTGTCCACTGACCTTTATTTCTGCATTGTTGCCATTGGTGTTGTTTTTCATCAATTGGTTTTTTCGGCGCTAAGCTCCATACTGGATGCTGTTGAGGTTGTGTCGAGGCGCTTAACCTAGTTGGCCAGTTCTTTTTCATCTCCTGCTAAACCATCACTATTATCTACGTGTCAGTTTCCTTCAAATATACACTAGTCTCCACACGCTCTCCCTTTGCAAACTTTTGTCCCCTGGTATATTGCTACATTGAAGAACTCCACATTATTTTTGCTAATTTTAGTACTTAAGTATTAAAATTAATTTATGAATAGTGGATTTTCATCCAGGTAAAAATGAAAATAACTAAAAATGAAAACAATGTTTTTAGTTCGTCATTCAACAATATGATCCGTCTCGCTCGAACACCTTGAAACAATGAGATTGCCTGGAGAAACTTGCTTTGGTCTCGTCCTGGCTTCCACAGGTGTTCCGAGGTGTGAAGCTTCTACAGGTGTGTCAAATTTAGGAAGACGACCAAACTACATTGGTATTGAATTATTCGGAAACAAATAGTCAAATTCAATTTTGTCCAAAACCCACCTTCAAAACATTATAAGTTCATGTCTGACTCACAATGATGTATCTTTATCAACTGGCATGTAAAGAGGCCAATAATATTCCAAATAATTTAATTGTCGCTCCACTTCAAAACTATGCTAGTCACGGTTCATGGCAACTGTGGCAACTGTGGCATTATTTTTATCAGCCTTCTTTGTTACAAATAAAGATTTGGATTTGTTTTCGGATAAATTTTCTGATTTAGGTAGGTTTGAATTCCGAATAAAATTGCAAGACATGCGTTTGTTTCTAATGTCAGAAATGCAATTCTCTAGAATCTCTAGTACAAAAGCTGGCTTCAAACTGAACTGTTTTCTAAACTTTGGATTCACTTTCCTGCTTGATTTGTTTTTAATTTGCCAAAAAGGTGAAATTAAATTTACCGACAAACGCTTTCATACCCACCCACCCCCGCATTCAAAGTATCTCTATTTTCCGGTGTAAGTATAAAACTGAAACCTTTTAAAACAACTTATCGTCCGTAGAAGTCAGAATGAAATATTTGCAAAGATTTTTCCACGAACGTGTCTGGCCTAGCAACAGTCTCATCCGTCCAATTTATGATTTTAGTCCCTTTACGGAACTCGGAGTCTTCGAGATTAGGGATCAAATCAATGGTTTTGGAGATAGAGAATGTATCATGTCCAAGTTTCTGTGTTCATTAAATGAAAGTTTCAGAGAGTAATTTACCAGCAGCATGAAGATTTTGCATTTGCGTGTTTTGTCAAAGCCATAGGTTTCCAAGGTTCTGCAGGAATAGTCTGAGTCTGGACTGGCAGAAACAATCTTGCAAGGCACAGTGCGAGGGTGCAGACGAAGAGGCAGACAGAAAAAGTGGTGGGAAGACAACATTAAGGAGTGGACAGGCATGGAATTTGAAGATTCCCAAAGGGCAGTAGGAAACAGGGAAAGATGGAGAGAATTGGTTGTCAAGTCAACTGTGATGTCCCAATGACCTCTTGGGTTAAGGGATTGATGATGATGATGATGATGATGATGATTTCCTGCACTTAGACTTCTTGATCAAATGTGTTAGGTGCTGTATCTAGGCACTAAGATAAGATCCCGGAATTCCGTAGGTGGCATTTGTCTTGTCAAATATATATTCTATAGGAAGGTTAATGCTGACGATAATAAACTAATGAATTGAATTATCTTGTCAAATATGTATTGAATTCGAAGTGTCCAAAACTACCATCTCTTTACAAACTTTAGGTAGGGGCCAGTCGTTATAATTCCGTTGCCTTCTCTTTTGCTCCCGAAATGTCTTGTAATAGCATGTTTGAATGTTACTAGTTGGAATGGTGAGTCCAATGAAAGGTCGCACGTTAGCCGAAATGGATGTACGCAATATGCATGGGATTTGTCAGAAGTTTGGAAGTTAGAAGAACCATGAGCCTGTGCTATCAGTGGAAACGAGTTAGAGAAGATAACGACAGACGAATCTGCTATCGGAAAGGATCTTCTATTTTTTTTGTCTGTACGAGTTATTAAAACACGATTTGTTAGTAACATGATGTGATATGCAAAATGCAGTGACGTCTTTAGAGAAAATTCAGGAAAGACTATTAGTAAGTGTGATTGGCGAGCGTAGGGTGACTAGAGCAGTTGTTGAAACGCTTTGTCTTGCCAGTCCAACTGAGGGTCAAAGAACGTAGCATCACTTCCAGTGTGCAAATCTTTGTGGAGATATTTTATAACGAAGGTGTTCGCTTGGGAAAATCATTTTGCCAAATTTGCTATTTTATCTTTTTATGAACCACTGTTGTGCTTTTGACGCTAAATAGTCAAAATCGTTCATAAAATAATGATTTCATCAAGAGCCTTGGATAGGAAAATCAGATAGTGCTTCTCGATACAGTCTTGAATCAATGCCGATCAAATGTTTTCCCTATTCTCAACTCCGAAAATATAGAGGCACTGGTGCTTACAATCCCCAGGAAATCATGGAGGTGACATAATACCCTCTAGCACATCATTATCAACAGTTAGTTCCTATTAACATCTTTTGCGTCAGTGCTTTAATTGTTCCGCAAGTCCTTTAGTAGAGTGATAATTGGACTTGCAGATTTTGGTCGCACAGGTAGGTCAGCTCAAACTTTACCCCATGCCTTTATTATCAATCAGACGTGTATGCATCAAAAACAATGGATTGTGAATTTTACCAATATGCATCCGTGCAAGAGAGCAAAGGACTGTTGACTTATGTTAGTAACCAGCAAAACTCCTATTATCATTATACTACGTACGCGCGTTGTTGAGATCATGACGTGACAAGTACAAGCATGATTTGCACAGCCACAATCTGTGGACATCAGTGCGGAAATGTATTGAAACACAATTTATTAACATTATGACTCTATGTCTGTGATGGCCTATTTCGTTGTTAAGTGCTCACAGTCTTTTGTTGAATCACAATAATGCAATCTAAGAACATACAGTATCCAGTCAGCTACTCAATATATGATAACAATATGGTTCACAGCAGATGATAATTACCTCAGTAACACTGTTTATAACGATGTACTGTATCTTAAAATTTTAATTGGAACTGTCACCATTATTGTTCAAAACTGACTCCTTGTTGTTACAATTTTTAAATATTTGCATGACAAACTTGGTCGTGTGCGTTAGAGCTAGACAAACGTGGACACATACGTTACAGCTATACAAACGTGGTCACGTACGTTACAGCTAGACAAACGTGGACATGTACGTTACAGCTAAATCCGCGACCTCAGCCTCTTATTTGATTTAAATAAAAATTATCAGTCTTTTCTATCTGAGGGCAAATTAGCAACTTTAACCAAACGTATTCTTCCACAACATCTTGTAAATAACTGAATGTTAATATTAAATACGTTTTGGCCTATATAAGCTTTTTAATTTGTAAGAATAAAAACAATTGAAAATCAAGCCATTCTCCTGTTAAATCAGCCCCCCACCTGTGACGATAATGATTTTCGGTTTAGGGGTTGATATCACCTATTCATTAAAGGCTGCAAATTTGTGCAGCCAATATTCGCTGCATACATCGGTGTACATTTTATACACTTACCGGTATTTCTCGTGGCTGCGGAGCTACCTTTGGCTGAAGGTTTCTTTTGATAACATGTACATTATATTTCCGGAGCAAATCCTTTGTTTGGTCTCTTGTAAATCCACGTGGAATAGCACAACCATGTCATGTTGCCATTTTGAATTTCGCGCTAGATATGGCTGTTACGAATTATTGATATGTGTCTAATGTGGACGCAGATTTGTTCAGGAAAGATTTGCATGCAGCAAAATTGTACATTACAATGAACAGGTGACATCAAACCTACATATCGTCCATCAGTTTTAACACAGATTTGCAGGGTTGATTTATCGGATTATTCCCCTGTAACTTCGTATGTTTTATTCCTGATTAATTCTAGAGTTCTGAAAAACGACAGGAAGTTTTTAAGTGCCAGAACAGTGAATTAGGGAGATTAGTGTATTGCGTATCTACATCTTTATTTAATTTATTCATTTATTTATTTTCAATTTCATAAGATAATATTGATATTTGTGACTACAATTTACAATTTTTTCTTATAATACCATCATGATTTTCCCAATATTAGTTATATTTGCTTTGAGAAGGAAAAATCACTTATATGCGCCTCCCCCCCACCAAAAAAAAAAAACAGTTTTACAAAAGCTAAATTGTTTTATTTGATGTGATATTCCCACTAACTCTTTATTTCTATGTGCTTGTGATGTTACTATTTTAAAAAAAAATATACCTTTTGTCAACAGTGTCAATTCAGATCTCATTTCCCAACCCCAGATAAAATTTCCAATTAGAATTCGAAACTCTGTAATCATACAACCCTTCCTGCTACTCCAAATTTTACCTCTCGTGCCAAACTCTGTAGTTGCACAGTCCTTCCTGTCATTCCAACTTTGTTGTCAGACTGTAATTACTGTCCTTCCTGCAACTCCAACACTCACCTTTTGTCCAACTCTGTAATCGCACAGTCCATCCTGCAACTCCAACACTCCCCTGTGTTGCCATAGTCTGTAATCACATTGTTTTTTCCGCAACCCAGACCTCTTTCACCAAATACAACATTCCCCTGTGTTGCCATAGTCTGTAATCACATTGTTTTTTCCGCAACCCAGACCTCTTTCACCAAATACAACACTCCCCTGTGTTACCATAGTCTGTAATCACATTGTTTTTTCCGCAACCCAGACCTCTTTCACTAAATACAACACTCCCCTGTGTTGCCATAGTCTGTAATCACATTGTTTTTTCCACAACCCAGACCTCTTTCACCAAATACAA
>JAECUM010013605.1:0-43422 GCA_016617855.1 Megalonaias nervosa
ATCATTAGTGTGATTTCCACCTCATAGTAAAGTGCAATATTTGACTGATTTCCCCAATTTATACCATTTTTCTCATCTCTGTATTGACAGGTGTCAACACATAGGCAGGACAAAGTTACAGTACATGGGGTGCAAGCAGTTCAAAAGACTGTTGCATAAAACAACTCTTGTATAAATTGTTTTGGGTGAAATTCAGTCAGTGCATGTCATGTGTGTTCATGCTGGTCTGTTGATCTATGGTGACTGTTACTACCATCAAACTAAAACGGACAAATGAGAGAGCTAAGAAGTGCATGATAGGGATGCCATCAGTCTTGCCAGACTTGCCCTGGCCCCTATTGCTGAAAGCAGAACAGATCTTAATGACACTATCAATTGAGTCAGTACCTACATGGTAGGGTGGCCCTTCCAGATTAGTAGCGAATATGACATCATCATAGTCATATCATGGTACACACTATGGTGATATTTCCTAGGAAATCCAGTACTGAGCCTTGACACCAGATGCCAACTGGCTGTGGACCATACCAGCTGTGGCACAGCCCAGTGTACCCATTCTACTTCAGGGACTAGATACAGTGATTTATTTTCCTCCCATATTAGGTTTATAATGCTACAACCTGTGCATGCGATCAAAGCACAGACCACAAGGACGGTACCAACATGGTATAGCAGTCGAACTGGATCAGTGGACATTTTATCACCTCGTTGAACATGAGAATCTACTTAAATCTCCAGGCATCATTGTTGATGCACTATCATACACATATATACTGAAATCGCCCATCCATCATTGTTAACACACTATCTCACAAATATTTACTGAAATGTCCCTGACATCGCTGTCATTTCCCTATGACACGTATTTATGAAATCTCCTGACATTATTGTTTATTCCGTGTCATATATATTGAAATCTCCCTGACATTCAGTTCCCCATCATACACATATTTACTGAAATCTCCTGACATCACTCTCCATTCCCCATCATACACATATTTACTGAAATCTCCTGACATCACTCTCCATTCCCCAACTATTCACTGAAATCTCCTGACATCACTCTCCATTCCCCATCATACACATACTTACTGAAATCTCCTGACATAACTCTCCATTCCCCATCATACACATATTTACTGAAATCTCCTGACATAACTCTCCATTCCCCATCATACACATATTTACTGAAATCTCCTGACATAACTCTCCATTCCCCATCATACACATATTTACTGAAATCTCCTGACATCACTCTCCATTCCCCATCATACACATATTTACTGAAATCTTCTGACATCACTCTCCATTCCCCATCATACACATATTTACTGAAATCTCCTGACATCACTGTCCATTCCCCATCATACACATATTTACTGAAATCACCCTGATGTCATTGTCAGTTCCCTATCACACACATATTCACTGAAATCTCCAGACATCATGGTCAGTTTCCTATCATACAGATATTTACTGAAATCACCCTGATGTCATTGTCAGTTCCCTATCATGCACATAGTTACTGAAATCTTGCAGACATCATGGTCAGTTCCCTATCATACAGATATTTACTGAAATCACCCTGTCATTGTCAGTTCCCTATCATGCACATATTTACTGAAATCTCCCAGACATCATGGTCAGTTCCCTACCATACACATATTTACTGAAATCACCCTGACATCATTGTCAGTTTCCAATCAGACACATATTGACTGAAATCTCCTGACATCATTGTCCATTACCTATCATGCACATATATATTGAAATCTCCCAGACAACATCGTCAGTTCCCAATCATTCACATATTTATTGAAATCCCCTGACATCATTGTCAATTCCCTATCATACACATATTTACTGAAATCTCCCTAACATCATTGTCAGTTCCCTATGATACATATATTTACTGAAGTCACCCTGACATCACTGTCAATTCACTACCGGGTACATATCTCCCTGATATCATTGTCAATTCACTATCATGTACGTATCTTCCTGATATCATTGTCAGTACATTGTCATGCACATATTTACTGAAATATCTCTGACATCACTGTCAATTCACAATCATACACGTGTTTGGTCCCTATCCTGGGCCACATTTTTTGATAGAGACACTGACACCTGGCAGCTTGCACAAAATGGCTGACGTAACACAAAGGCAAGGAGATAAATCTTTCATGAGAAGTGACAGAATGGATTTAAAATTATTTTAGTCATTGGTAAGTTCATGTTCACATTAAATATTTTTTGCTAAGGAAGAACAAGTATTGTTTCAGATAATTAGGTGCCTATTCATGATGTGTAGCAAACTTTGTTTAACTGCCAGCAAACACACTGCATCATTTACTTGAAAACAATACATGATATCTCTTCAGAATGTGAGCAAGGACATGAGTTCATGAAGATGTTTTTGGTGAAACATCATTCTAAAATTTCAAAGTATTAAACATTTATTTTGGCAAATAATATTTGATGTCTGGAAGCTGTCCAGAAAGCATTTTAAAAAGCCCATTAGGCTGGAACAGAGACCTCCCTACCATCATGCAAATTTTGACTTAGCTCCAGCCAAGACCTGCCCAAAATGGAATCTATCATGTATTCTGATATGGCTGAATAAGACACCTTTTATCCATTGTCAAATGCATCTGTGATTCACCTCTCAAACATGACCTGCTTCCTAGTTACTGTAGCTTTAGGGGTTAGAATCAAAGTTGCATGCATTACTGATTGACTTAACTATCTGCAGTTTTGCCATAAAGGTATATTGCCTCCCATGATGGCCCTGGCTTTCATAGCTGAGAACAGGATCCTGATCATGGAAATGTGTTTAAAGAAGAAACCAGTTTTGAGAGTATAATATGCTTCTTTGACGATATTTACCCACTCATTAGAAACTAATGAAATTAATTTGTATCTTGTGTGTGTGTGTGTGTGTGTGTGTGTACACATCAATAAGTTATAATTTACAGTACCTTTGACTCCATGTCATCCCCACTTTCAGCAAATGACCCCACAGGAACTGTGGCACTGGGTGCGCTCCAGTTATGGGGAGGAACTGGGTCTGACTGCCAGTGATGAAGACTATGTATCTCCTCTCATGGAGGATCTCAAGGACTGTCTTGGCAAAGATGACATCATAATAAATAAGGTTAGTGTGGATGTATATCGTATCTTCATTCTGTTTTTTTTTTAACCCAATTGAACCATCCTACATCGATGGCATTTGGACATTTCAGAATTTTTATAAATCCAACATAAAGAGAAGCGTTTTATGATACAATGTCTGTCTGCCTGTCGATTGGTCTCTTACCAGTTTTTGTTACTGCACAATATCTCGAGTTGTCCACCATCTACAGATAGCCAAACTTTGTGGATGGTTTACACTTAAGGTAAAGAAGAACCTTGTCAATCTCATGGTCAAAAGTTGAAAGTTCAGGGTCATTGTGATTGAAAGAAGAAAAATGATTTGTTCATAATAATTGATTTCTCCATATATATTTACTGAACATCATGAATGGCTTAGGGTAAGGAAGAAGCTTATAAATTTAGGTTAAAAGAAGGTCAGAGGTCAAGGTCATTGTGACTGACATAAGAAAAATGGTTTCCAAACAATAACTTGAGTTCTCCGTCATCATACTTTATAAATGACTTGCAGTTTGGTAAAGAAGATTTCTCTCAGTTTTGAGATCAAAAGGTAAAAGTTAAAGGTCATTGTGTCTGGATGAATACAGTAGTTTCCATACAGTAACGTGAGTTCTCCATCATGGATGGCTTACACTTTTGTTAAGGAAAAATAAATTCTATCAATTTTTGGGATCAAAAGGTCAAAGGACATGGTCACCTTGACTGAAAGTAGAAAATTGGTTTCAACACATTAACTTGAGTTTTCACCATCTAAAGTTACCAGACTTGGTGGATTGCTCACACTTGAGGTGAAGAAGAACCACATTGATATCAATATTAAAAGGTCAAAAGTGAAGGTTTCTTAGAGACTTTGTATGTTGTCCAGTTGGTCTTAAAGGAAAATGGTTCTGCTTTGACATCAGATAGGATTGTAACAGCAGCTCTTGTGAAAATCTTATTATCGTTGCTCATCCTGAATAGAATGTCATATCAGAATGAGGTTTTCACTGAAAAGATTTTTTTTGATGTCATCCGAAATGAAAGCAGTGCTGATTTTAAATCCACTATGACCACCATGGCAGCGTTTGTGAAAATCGTGTTACTGCTACTCATCCTAAATGAAAAGACTTGTCACCATTGAGTTTTCACCAGAATTTTTTTTTATAGAGTATAGCTGGAATTATATGAAAATGGTGCCAAACTGAAATTCAATATGGCCTATGGGGCCAAACTGACATCCAATATGGCCTATGGGGCCATCTTTAAAATATTGTTATCACTGCTATTCCTGAATGGATGGTCATATTTACATGTTCGGGTTTTTTTCTTATGATGTTTAGTTATTCCTAAATGAAAATGGTGCTGATCTTGTATTAGATATGGATGCCAGATTGAGTAATTTTAGAAATTTTGCTAGTGCTGAAAAATATCAGAGATAGTTCCAGCACTCAGAAATTAAAAAAAGAAATTGTCTTATCTTGAATTTTCTGCAAATTCTTTAAGGTCAGTAGAGTTCTGTCCCATCCTGGGACTCTTGTTTAATGGATTATCAGGTTTGATTCCCTGTGTTCATCATAGGAGAAATAGTGTAAATAGTGCATTATTTCAAGATCACTAGTTGGTGGCTTTTGCTGAGATGTTAAGGTTAAAGCAACTTGGGTGGGTGGGTTGGAGAGCTATCATATTCATGTATGGGTTATTTTTAGCTCTACTGGTCATAGATCAGAAGAGCTTATGGGATAGCTTGTTGTCTTACATCCATTGTTAGCACAGATATTTTTATCACTGTCCTCCTAAACTACTTGGAGCATTGCCATAAAGCTTTGTATTCACATTCATCCATAGGTCTAGTTGGTCCTAAATGAAAATGGTGCTGTTCAGTATGTTAGCCACAATAGCAGTGTTGAAAATCTTGTTTTTTCCACTCTTGAAGGGCTCATTATATCAACATGGGTTTGCACTGAAAGATTTATTATGATGTCTATTTGGTCCTAAATGTAAATAATGCCAATCTGATATCCAATATGGACACCATTGCAGCCATCTTGTAAATCTTGTTATTGCTTCTCCTCCAGAACAGAAAGTCATATTGACACAGGGTTGTCACTAGAATGTCTGGTTGGTCCAGAATGAAAATGGTTCCACTCAGACATCCCATGTGGCTGCCACAGTTGCCATTTTGAAAATCTTATATCTGCTTCTCCTGAATGGATGGTCATATCAGTATGAAGTTTTCAGTAAAACACTGTTGCATTTTGTGATTTCTGCTTGGTCCAAAATGAAAAATTTTGGTGCTGATCAATCGTCCACGTTCACCATCATGACAGTTATCATGATAAACTCTGATCTTTGTTCATCCTGAACAGAAAGTTATATTGGCATGAGGTTGTCACTGATAGTCTTTCTATGGTGTCAAGTTGGTCTTGAATAAAAATTGAGCCAGTTGATATTCAGTTTGGCCATCACAGTGGCCATATTTAAAATCATAGCGCTACTCCTCCTAGATGGAAAGTCATATCAATGTTGGGTTTTCACAGAAAGACTTGTTATGATCTCATTGTTGATCCTAATGAAAAAGTGATAATCTTACTTCCAGTCTGGCCACCATGGCATCTATCATGAAATCTTACTATTGCTACCTCTCCACTTGTCAAGTCATATGAGAATGGGATTTTCACCAGGAGTCTTATTATGATAGTTAATCCAGAATGAAAATGGTGCCAATCTGACCTCAAATGTAGCTGTCACTATGAACAGAATGAAATTCTTGTCACTAATTCTCCAGAATGAATATATAAACATAAGTTTTCACCCTAAGTCTTCTGATGGTGTCACAGTTTGTTCTTAAGAAAAATGGTAATGATCTTACATCCAGTATGGCTGCCACAGTGGCTAATTTGAAAATATTGTCACTCAAGAATATCAGAAATGGTTTCAACACTAAGCAGTTAAAAGAAACGAATGGTCTTATCTTGAATTTCTCAAAATTCCTTTATGGACAATAGTGTGTCGGTCATCTCCAGTTTGAAGAGTTTGTACATGTAAATTTTCAACCATTGAAGACATATTGTGATAAAACTTGACTTTGTCATGAATACTTTGTGTATTGCTCAGGTGGCTTAATGATTTTACTTTTACCAGGCAGGTAAAAGTGACAAATTTGGCAAGAGGCACTCTGAACACCTTTTATTTAATTTTAGCCTAATAACCCCCCTGATCTTTTCAGAATTACAACAAAAAATACAAAAAATCTATGATGGCTGACATCAGTGATTAAAAATCTCATAGGTGATATGTGTCATTAAGAAGGCCATATTACTTACCAAAAAATAAGGGATTGTGAGGTAACTGAATCTGATTTTGGACATTACAACATTACCAATACATAATTATTCTAGCAAACACTCATTTCCAGTAAACTTCCACATTCATGGTTCTCATTATTTCTCAGTATTGATTGATGATTAAAAGTTAATTACATTGATTAGCTTTGAATTTCTGTATGACAAATTAAATATTATAGCTGCACTCACTTAGTATCTTTATGGTTTGATAATAAAGTTCCACTCTTTGTCTCTGCCTTGCCATGTAAGATTTATTTTTACTTTAAAAAGATAATTTAAGTAGTCATTATTTAATTGATATTAGTTATAATTGATTGTGCTTGTTTCTGATTGCTGATACACTGTTAAATGTTGTCATCAGGATGTGCAAATTTGGTTCATATATAAACATATATACAGTGTAATAAGCAACAATTTCATTGGACATGGTAGTAGTCTGTATAAGCAAAAATAATCATCTGGATAGTCAACATTCTTCTGTATTCACTATGATTTGTTTGTAAAATTTGTCATGTAAACTTGCTTTTTGATTGTAATATCTGTTAGGTTTCCTTCATGCAAATTATGGAAATTTAAACAGCATTTATTTTGCAGAAGTCATCATGGAAAGTACATAATATTGAACAAGAAATAAAGAGGACTGAGCAACAAACATTAGCTTATTTCATGTTCTCCCCTCCTTAACAATAATGTTTACTCCAGTATGGACCTTGATCATATGGTTTTCAGTTTGTTGTATCCGAACTCTTGTAACCAGCGTAGAATTTGATACTTAGATATTAATTTTAAAGTGCTCAGAATTTATGAGAATTGACTGAACAACAAAAACAGAATCAGAAAATCTTGATACAGAAAAAGGTAAATTTTAGCTCACTTGGCCATGAGATCAAAAGAACTTGTGTGATGGTCCTGTGTCTGGCATGAGTCATCTGTCAACATTTTCAACTCGTCAACACCACTGGACCAATTTCATCCAAAGTTGGCAGAGAGCGTTATGGCTTGATAACCTTTCAAATGATACTAATCTGCCATCACGTATGGTTACTGATGTTACTAAAAGCATTTAAATAAAAACTTACAATGACTTCTTCTGAAAGACTGCAATATAGAGTTTTACCAAACTTGACATAAAGCATATTGGCTTAAAATCCATTCGATTTTATTACAAATGATACCAATCCATCAATAAATGAAACCTCCATTACTAAAAATTGAAACAAACAAACATTTAAAAGCCTTCTCTAAAAGCTGAACTTAATTCGATCAGATTTGACAGGATCCTTGCATAAAAGCCTTTAACAACTGTACAAATCATGTTGATATGGTTTTCAATATGACTGTCATTACTAATAATAAAAAAAGAAAACCTTTATATGGCTTTGATACATAATTGCCTTAGTACAATTTGACCAAATTGAGTGAAAGCATCCTGGCAAAAGGCATTTGAAGTACATGCAAATAATGATAATCTGATTAAATATGGCAATCATCACTAAAGAAAAAAATTGGTAAACAACTTCAGCTCAAAAATGGCTAAACAGAATTTAACCAAATTGACAGTAACCTCTTATGAAGGCCTTTCAAATTTGTGCAGATGATACCAGTCTCCCATCAAATATGGTAACCATTACTAAAAACAAAAAAAATTCTCAAAACTGCAAAACTGACCAAATTTAATAAAGTATCGTAGCATAAAAGCCTTTCAGTTTTATACCAGTGTTGCGGATCTGCCATAAAAATGGCAGCTGTTACAAAAACAGAGGAAAACCTTAACTGACCAGTGTGGACAGAATTTTACCAAATATGACAAATGCATTATCAGATATGATCACTGTTACTAAAAGCAGAAAAATTTCTAAACAGTTTCTTGCCCAAACCACCATGCAGAATTTACCAAATATGACAAGCAAAAAAAATATACATTTTGACTTGTAGGCATGATGAGGGTACGCTGTAATACATAGCCACCTGTACTAAAAATAGAAAAACTGTTAAATGACTATAGTATAAAAATCTTTCAACAGAATTTGACAAATTTGACAGAAAGCATCCAGGCACAAAGGTCTTCCAAGTGTATGTGACTGATGCTGATTAGTCATCAGATTAGGTTGCCACTATTAAAAATAAAAATAATATAAAACATTTTTGAAAAACGTCTTTGCAGAACTACTAAACAGAATTGGACCAAATATGTCTGAAAGCATCCAGGCATAAAGAGCCTTTCAAATTTGCACAAATAATGCTGATCTGTGTTTCATTATGGCCATTGTTACTAAAAATTAAAAAAAATATAATAACTTTGAACCACTTTTTTCGAAACAGTTCCAAAACCGGTCTTCAGAAGTTCTCCAGATTTCACAGATTAAAGCCTTTCTATTTTGCTCAAATGATGACAATATGCCATCCAATATGGCTTCCATTACCACAAACTAGAAGTAACTTTTAGAGTAAAATAGCATCATAACTAGACCAGATTTATTGGTCAGCTGCCCTTGCATATTTGTTGTAGGTAGATGCAAGACAGATGAGCTGTCTTAGGCCCACTTTAGCCTTTTGTTTTAAAGCATTATAATTTGTATTTTGTATAGATTCATGAAATAGAATAGGTGTATGACAATGAACTTATGAACAAATGCAACAGTATGAAGTCTGTATTCATGGTAGAAATGCTGTTTGCTGGTTTATAACATGATATTCCATAACATGAATGTCATGAAAGGTCTATCATTCTAAATGCTATATTTAAGAAGTATTCAGTTCCATTGCAATATTTTGTATGATTTACATATGTAATAAAAGATTTCCATCACAAAGACTAATTTGCACATATATGTATCTCAGTTGCAGTTTCTGTGTTTAACAAGATATTTTACATCGATCTTTCTCATTGAACTGGTTCTTTACATGTGTTATATTGCAACAACACATTCTTGAACAAAAATTTTAATCCGTTTTGCAATTTATTGTGAGAGAGTTCCTTTTGAGTCCTTAATACAACCCCCCTCCAACCTCCAACCCCCACCATACCCTAAACTTAACAACAATAATTGAGAATATGTTCAAATTAAAGATTGATGATTGGTTAATGTATAATCTAGGGAGTGGAAAAGTCATTGTGAAAAATATAGTTAGGTACTGCTCACCCATAATTAACTTGGGGATTAGCAAAACCAAGTGTAAAGCATGTGCTTTCACAAGAGTGCTGACTTATAAAAATATTACATAAATTATGCGGCTTTGACAAAGGTGATACAGTATACGCTCTCATTGTGCATATTATTGACACAGATCAAATCCATTGTCAGCAACAAGATCTTCAAGTATTTCACAGCTTTGTTGACCATCATGTGGCTTTTTACTTCCTGTATTCAGTTGCCTATATCCATTTGGGCATATATTGAATGAACACCCTACATTAGAATCAGTTTAGCTGCCTTACTCCACAGTGTGACTGTTGGTCAATTACATATATTGATTTTCTTCTAAGTGAGTATTGAACAAGCACTATATGATAGCAATAATTTTAGCTGCCCTACATCACAATGTGGCTGTCAGTTCATTGCCATATTGCTCTGGACAAGTACTGCAGAAAGTTATGTTTTAACAAGATGTTTCTCTAGTATTATAAGCTAACACTATTACAGTTGGCATACAAGCCGGTGGATAATGTGCTTGCAGATCAGGATCTGCCCTGTTTTTTTAAATTTTTCTGATGATTCAAAGTGAATCACATAGACGGTAACAGTGCATTAGGTGGTGATGAATGCAAGTCTGTCTTTGGCAGTTGTGTGTGTTTTATACTCAAGGAAATAAGGTCCTGTATTACTCAGACACAATTAATGCCAGCCACTGACTCCTAAAATTCTAAATGTGACTCTTGAATTTGGCAACTTAAGGGTCAGTTGACTCCTAAATTTCTGAATGTGACTCCTGGATTTGTCAATTTAGGGGTCAGTTGGCTCTTAATATAAAATTGCTTGTATGTCTCACTGTCCCAGTGTATCAATATCAGATACATGTAATATGAGCCAACCTAAGGACTGTTTTATCTTAGAAATTATAATAGACCCAATCAAAAGTTAGACACACTGTTGCAACTTTAAGGGTACCATGGGATAAAAGTAGATCACAATGACCTACTTTTCACTGTCAAGCAATTATGTTTTTGCATTTAACTCTTTTTTTCTGACACTAATGTATGTACAGTTCTGAAACTGGATGGGTATGCTTATCTTTGAAGGTAGTACTCAGAGCTGTGTCTTGCCTGCTTGATTGTGATAGGATACATGATACTTGGGTGGTGATATAATACATACTATGACATGTATGATGCAGTTAGCAATCATTACACTGCATATTTTCATACAGGAGTGATCATAGAGTATAAATCACGATAAACCTTGTCCATTTGACTTTGCATTTAATGTCTGTATGACTTTGTTGTTGTTGTTGTTGTTGTTGTTGTTGTTGTTGTTGTATGTGGTGTGATCACTAGTATTACCTGAGGAGTAATTAGTAGTAGTTGTACAGTTTAATGGTACATAAACCCATTACTGCCTATATGGTGCCAGTTAAAAGAAAAGTTAAAAAATTTAAAATAATTGCACACAAAAAATATATTACATGAATAACTGTATATCATGACAATTTTGCAGATTCTGCATCTGCATTTTGTTGCTAATTGTTCAATGCTTTTATAATTATCTGACCGTGAAACCCAGAATATTTCCAGGTGGGAGCCTTAAATAGAGCTGAGGGATTTACTTTTAAGATTTCATCCACACAGCAGGATGGAAGCAGAAGTTGATTTTCATATTGTCAAGAAGTCTACAAATTATCTTTTTTACCTGAATTTATAATTAAAAACAGAAATGTTCAATATATGATTAACACTTTAATTAACCATATCTCACAAAAATCGTCCATATGTTTTGTCACTGAGGCTGGCAGTTTCCATCACTGGGTAGGGGAACAAGTCTGATAACACCTAGCAGATGGATATTAATATTTAAAAAAGAACAGCACCAAAATATTAAATACCTTTTCTTGGAGAGACATAAAGGGCGCACTCAACAGATATTATGAACTTCTGAGAAAGTGATATGTGTAAGGTGAAGTTGTTTGCATTTGCAGCATACACAGTGGAGAGAATATTGTCATACCTCTATGTTACTTTCCTGTAATGTGGCTGAAATTTCATTAGATATTGTACTTTTGGAAATTGTGTATGATCTAAGCTCAAACCTGACCACAATGACTTCTGCCATGTGCTAAAAAAATTTGCCTGAATTAGTCTAAATTACATTATTATCAGCACTTATTAAATTAGGAAAATGAATTTTGCTAGACTAGACAGTACCAGTTTCTGAAAGTGCAATGAATGAATTAGCAAATATGTAAATTGCTAAAAAGGCTACTGTTGTTTTTTTTTTTTTAATTTACCTTTGAAGTCCAGGAAATGAAAATGACCAAGTGGAGCTAGCAGTTTTTTAATATGTGCACATCTGGAGCAAGGCCAAACTGTATACTCTATAACCGAAAGTACGCCTATCAATCATACGCCAAAATAAAGGGAATTAAAAGTTCTTTTAATGTTATCTAAGATATACAATGTTATTTTTAAATAGCCAATATAACCAGTGAGGTAAACCAGGGAAAGTCATTTCTTTAAGATTGAGCCCTATGCAAAAATATAAACTGTTGAGTGCAGTCAAAACTCTTCAGTTTTCTTTCTTTTCTCAACATAAATTCATTTATATCATGATATATCATCTTCAGTTGATACTACATCAATGTACTGGCACACTTTTGTAATGCAATGTGCATTGGGGTATTCTGGCAGAAGTACAGATATCAATGTACCGTAGTATACTGTATATTGTTTCAGAAAATATCAGTGCTGATGTGTATTAATGAATCATTATGCCTTTATACTCATTACAGGTTATCTGTAATAGACAACATTGATCTACTTTTCTAATTCAGTTGACTTTGCAGGGATTTGTATGCCTGCCCCTTAAAACATGGAGGCCCCCTCGATATATATATATATATATATATATATATATATATATATATATATATATATATATATATATATGGCAGGGTCACTCAGATCTTTGTTCCGTACAGTTTATCCCATGCCTATCATTCTCTTCATGTCTAGTCACATAATGTCATGCAAATTTAGTTTCAGCTCAGTAATTTTTTTGTATTTCATGTATTGAGATAAAATTTGTATAAGGCTTTACATTAAAAAGATCTAGCTCAAATTTGATCTTTACTCTTTTTGGGCAGATTCTGTGGAGTTATAGCCCCTGGTTGATTCTGAACTTTGCATTTTAGTTTCTGCTTGATAACGTTTGAAGGATTTCATGTTGAAATCTGTTTTGGTATTAGGCTGGGGCATCCAAACTTTTTTGGCTGTGGTCCAAAACCGATCAAATGATTAAGGTTGCGGGCCACATGAGCAAGAAAAGTTCCTTATCACTAATTTTGCATATAAATTAAAATGCATATTTTTAAAAGGACTGCCTACATGGCCACGGCCGCACAGTGTGAAGACAGTGCATGTGGATCATAGGTTGAATATTCCTGGTGCAAGGTTTTACATTAGGAAGACCCAGGTCAGGTTTGATTTTCAGTTTCTGCACAGTTTTAGGGAGTTATCACCCATGTTTTACTTAAAAGCATTCAGCTTTAGTTGCTCTTTAATAACTTTAGAAAGATTTCATGTATGGAAACTGAATTTGGTATGAGACTTTGCATGAGGAAGACAGAAGTTTAATTTTATTTTCAGTTTTTTAAAAAAGGCATAATGTTATGGAGGTTTGGCCCCTATTTAAGGTTTGAGCTGCCATTTTCATGCAATAATTTTTAGGGATTTTGTGGATTGAAACCAGATTTGGTAAGAACTTTACTTTACTGAGGTCTGTTTAAAACTGAATTTTGTGGAGTTGTAATGTGTTTTTTATTTATAATAAGGAACTTGGACCCAGTTTCCACCTTGTACCTTTAGAAGAACATCATGGATTCCCCACTACCACCCCAATAAATTGGCATAATGCTTTATTTAAAGGAAACCTACATTAGATTTGACTTAAACTGTTTGCTGAAAAAATTTAATAGGGCATTTTACCATGTAGCAGATTGAAGCTCTTTACTTGCTCAAAGAAAAATATTTTTGTTAACTTTTTTATTTGAACTCGAGTTTTACTTGTTTTTTTATGTAGGTATGTCAATAGCAGTAAATCTTGTTTGGAAAGTCCGGTGTGCATTTTGTGATAATAATTTATATGTGCATTTATGCAAAAACTTGACACATTCGTGAGACGTTCTCCAACAAAGTTTACATACCTGTTTACAACTTCTTTTATTGTGCTTTGACTGCCCTTTCATAATTAGGTTTCGTTGAGCATGGCCCATAGTCCTTCACAATTCTTGAATCCTAAACATCCCTACAGCATTTATATAACTCTGTAAATTCCCTGTTTATTATGGGGCACAAATTGTTATAGATTTAATGGTTGCTAAATCAGGGATCTAAAGAACCAATGAAGAGTATTTTTTATGCAGGAAGAGCAAGACCCTTTTCCAAATCTTCAGAGTTAAGTACAGTAGTTAAAATCCTGGAAAATGTCATTTTTCGCAAATATTAGTACCAATGATGCCAGTAAATGTCATTTTTCACAAATATTAGTACCAATGATGCCAGTAAATGTCATTTTTCACAAATATTAGTACCAATGATGCCAGTTAATGTCATTTTTCACTAATACAGGTGCTAGTGATGCCAGTAAATGTCAGTTATTGCAAACACAATTGCTAGTAATGCCATTAAATGTCATTTTTCACAAATGCAGGTGCTAGTGCTGCCAGTAAATGTCAGTTATTACAAACACAAATGCTAGTGGTGCCATTAAATGTCATTTTTCACAAATGCAGGTGCTAGTGATGCCAGTAAATGTCAGTTGTTACACATACAAATGCTAATGATGCCAGTAAATGTGATTTTTTTTTTCAGAAATACCGGTGCTAGTGATACTGGTAGATGTTATTTTTCATGAATGCAAACACTAATATTGCAAGTAAATATAACTTTTCACAAATACAAGTGCTGGTGATGGAGGTAAATGTCAGTTGTTAAAGAGTCAAATGCCACTGATGCCAGAAATACAGGTGCTAGTGATACAGGTAATTGTCCTTTTTTCACAAATACAGTTAATAATGATACTATTAAATGTCAGTGATCACAGAAACATAAAACATTCTGATAGCCACAAAAATATATGAATTTAGAGCCTCTGGAATTAAAATACATCTTCTCATACCTACCTGTCTTAATGTTCCAAAAGGTCATTTAATTGGGTAGACACCTGGGTTCAAAAACTGGGATTGAGAAAATGCAAATACAATCAATTCTGTCCATACAATCACCTTTACATATCAGTCACTTGGTCATAATGGCCATTTTCATTTCCCCCTGGCAAAATTCCTATATAAAATGTCATATGCAACAGTTGACTGCAGACTGTAGTCACCAGCTTGGTGTTTCCAAACCAAACAGTCCTTAATTAAGTGGTTACTAGAGCATATCCACAGTGACAACTCAATCTGTGGAAACTAAACCTAGCTTGCGAGCAAGGCATTGTTTAGATAAAGTAATATTTTGTGAAACCATATTGTGCAAACATTTACCTTGTTTGTCAGTATAGCTCGAAGTTGACAATATGTAAAATTTGAAAAGGAAGAAGTTTTTATTATTGGGGTATAGGGTTGAGACAATTCATTTACTGGATGGTGGGAAAAGTAGTTGTGTAACACAGCCGAAATGGAAGTTGCCTTTTGTGCCAGAGTGACAGGTATTGCTTTATATCTTCATCTATTTGTCTTTTAATTGAAGCTATGACTTTAAAAAATTAATCTTTGAGAAGTGGTACAAGATAACATCCTTTTTCACATGGGCAGTGGTCATTCAGTATTTTAAACTTGACTCTAATGGTAGGCGAAGTTTTGGTTCATGGGTCACAGTGTAAGCTGTGAACCAGTTGTGAAATCAGTGTTTTGTCATGGTGCACAAAACAAACTAGATAAGTGATTATTTAAGTTGGTTATGATTTAATTCGTTAAGTTGGATTAAAGTGAGCAGGATACAGTAATATTGTGTGGAACATGAATTTGGAATAGAAGAACAGTCATGTATTTCATGATTTTGTTGCATAGTGCACATAAAACAGTCTTGATAATGTAATAACAATAATAATCATAATAATAATGATAATAACAATATCTGATGTATAGTATGTGTTCAAGACCAATTTTCAGTGATGAACCTGTGTACAGAGGTCACCTTTGTACAAAGGTTAGATTTACCTTTTACCATGGTTTGTCATCGTTGAAGAATTAGAGGGGTTTGTGGGGGGGGGGGTAGCATCAGAACAGTTTAAAGTTTATAATATATCAAGGCAATAAAAATGCCTTGCCCAGGGCCAGACCACATTAGCCAGTACTATATAATTCGATGGCGGAAATAGAACATGAGTCATGAGTCCCATTCCTTAACTGCTGAGCTAGTGATGGTTCTGAAGAATTATGATCAGCCATGCATATCCAAACCTCAGAAATATGCAATAAAGTATAAAGTAAACTTTTTATATACTGATATTACTGTTGTTGTTATTATTTTTATTATTATTATTATTATTATTATCATTATTATTATCATAAAAGATTTTAGAACTGCTTCTTTGGCCTAGTGGTTAGAGCATCCACCTCGGATGTGAGAGGTCGTGGGTTCGAACCCCAATCTAGTCATACCAAAGACTTATAAAAATGGTACTAACAGCTAGGCGCTCAGCTTTAAGATGTTAGTGTTAGGATTGGTCGGCCTGGTATCAGGATAATGTGATTGGGTGGGACATCATGGTACATGTCTGTGGCATGATACCCCAGAGGTAGACATCACTATAAAATGCCACACTGCAGACTTGTAGCGATATGACTGAAAATTTGTTAAGCTACATTAAAAATCCAAATCATACATGAATAAAAGATTTTAGTTATTTTTTGTTTTGTTGTTGCAAATTGCATTAAGCACTAGACTTGCATCGCCTCTGAAACTGAGCAGTTGAGAGCAAAAGATGAAAGGGGTGTCAATTACATACTCAGAAGTGCTTTGGAACTACTTAGAAACCTTGCAAATATCCAACATCATAAACTGAATGAGAGAGAGAGAGAGAGAGGGAGAGAGAGAGAGAGAGTTTCTCAAATTCTGAACTTTTCATTGAGTTTGCAGATTTACAACAGATTAATCATTTTTGCAGATTTTGATTTTCTTGACTTTCTCTTTGAGATGGTGCGATACCCTTCCAGGCCAGCTGATTGGCTGCAGTTGTGAGACCTTGGGGAAGGCGCTTTCTTCCTATTTTCTTGGCATGATTAAGCTAGTAATGTGTTAAAAGTTCTGTTAAATCAACCATCTACAGCCGCCATGAAGGTTGTGCTTGGTGTTATGATGGAAGGAAGACACAAGTTTAAAGCTTTAGTGCAAGCTCCTTGATATACAGGACTGAAAGAAAATCAGTGAGCCTGATGCCCAGTGCCCCTCTAAATCTAAATTAGGCCTGTCCCATATTCAAAGTGACTTGCAATTTAAACTGAAAAATGAATATGTATCATTTGCTGAAAAGAAACCTTGAATGCACCGAAAATGTGCCACTTTCATTTTGAAGTTCTCAAAAGACCCTGGTAAATTATTAATATTCAGTTAATTAATATAATATTAAGTCACCCCTACCCCGGCTGGGACCCCCAGTTGTAGATCCCTCCACCATACGAAGATTGTCAGTTTAATTGTATCAAAAGCTAAAAATGTTTTCTATAAAGTAAAGTGCATATATGTGACCACTATTTCTGTGTTGAGTATTTTATTGGTTTCCAGTAATTAGGACTAATATATATGAATGTTTGATAGCTAAGCTAAACTAGGGGAATAATGACTTCTAAAAGTCTCCAATACCATTTGTGTCACCCTCAGATGAGTCAAGTGTCAGACTCATTCATGTGTCATGCTGTCATGTAGCTAGTGGTATTTCTCATGCATTTAGATTTGTCACAGAAGAAACTCAGTTTCATAAACTTAAACAGCCTCTTTACAGGGAAGTGATGAGAATTTTATGTTTAATTAATAAATACAGTCTTTACAACATTTCAGTTACTGTTAAAAAAAATTTCATGGCATAAAACATGTAGATACCTCAGATTTTAGCATCTAAAGTGTAAGGTTCTTTGTCCCCCCCTTCCTCCAGCATAACTTGACTAGCTTCACTTTGCACTGCTATATCTGAACCATGCCCGTTTAACACAAATATAACTTGAGAGCTCTGCACCCTAAGGAACTGAGATAATTACTGTATTTTAATTCGTTATGTTAAGAGTTGATAGCCACTGGTTGTATTGATATATGGAGCGAGTGTTTTCTAGTGTCATGCTACATCAACAGTACTGTACTATGACATGAACTAATTACAAAACTTCAGGGTGCTATTTTTACTGATTGGTATTATAAAATTTAAAATAAAAATCAAAAACAATTCCTCTCTGACTTCTTTTGCATTTTTAACTTGATTGAGAAACATGGAGATTTTGACAGTGTTCAGTCAATGCAACTACAGAGTAGTGATTTACATAAGACCGGGAGAAAATGTTGTTTTTATGAAATTAGATTTTAATAAAACAATTTTAGTTGACAGGGTGACACATTTTATTCTTCTAAAGTACACTATTATGAGAGGCAAATATGCTTGGAAACTTAGTTAGTTTAAAGCATTTTTGTATTTTTGGTAAATTTAAAAGTATAGCAGTTTGAACATCGTGTCAAAATAATTTCTAAAAATAAATTGGTCCTGTGGGGTAAGTGAATTTTCAGTTAAGGCAAGTGATTTTTTTAAAGCCACATGCTCTTGACCTGTGTCAATCGCTGCGGTTTTTGGAGCATCCACTTTGGATGCGGGAGGTCCCGGGTTTGAACCCTGGCCAAGTCATACCAAAGACATATAAAAATGGTACTAGCAGCTGCCTTCTTGGCACTCAGCATTAGGAGGATAATGTTAGGACTGGTCAGCCTGGTGTCAGGATAATGTGACTGGGTGGGACAGGATGCTACATGTTTGTGGCATGATGCCCCAGTGCTAGACATCACTATAAACTGCCACACTGCAGACATCATAGTGATATGACTGAAAAAAATTTTTTGAGGTCTGATGTAAAAAATTGTAAATTATATTGCACAGTGAAGTCATAGATTTTATGTTGTGTGGATTTTTAAAATTAATTTTGTGAATCTTTTTTGGTCATTGACATGGTCACCCTGATATGTGCAGTTTCAAATAATTTTATTCTTATATGATGCATAATTCATGTTTGAAAATCACAAGTTATGGAAAATATAGTAGTAATAATAATAATGACTTTGTATAGCGTCTAATCTTTAGAAGCTCTAAGCGCTTTACAACATTTGACAACACTTAAAAAAAAAACATATATAATGATATGATTACAAAAACAAAAACAAACACAGTAGAAACAGAAAATATGCTGTAAATATTTAAGGCAAGGATACATTATTAGGTCTTTAAGTCTGTTCTTGCAGTTGAAATAGGTGAGTTTTAAGAGCGCTCTTGAATGAGATACAGTGTGATTTGTCTCTCACTTTTCCTGTTATTAAACGTTTATTGAGATATTTTCAGTAAATCTAACTTGACTGTTAAAAAGAATTTTTTAAGTCTGGTAGTGTCAGCAGTGTATATTACTAAAAACAACTGAACAGAGCAGGGTCTGACACTGACAGCATTATAATGGCTAAAAATAGTCTTGTGTTTGCACATGCTTGAGACAAATTGACTGGGAAAGGTGTGGACTAGTCAGTATATCATATATACACACTTATTAGACAAGCTCAACTGCAAACCACACAGATCCAGATCTGCCATCACATAATGCACCAGCAGATCTGGTTCTGTGTAGTTATTTTGGAGTAATCAGTAGAAAAAACAACATAGACCCTTATCTGTAGGCACATTATGCTATGGCAGATCAGGATCTTTGTTGCTTGCAGTTTGACTTGACTTATAAGCGAGTATAGACAGTAACTGTTTCTTTCACTAGAATTAAAATTGTTTGGTGGGCAGAAAGTGTTATATGAGCCAATTATGAAGGTTGAGTAGACCTTGGAAATTAAAGTACATTGGTGTCCTCCATTGTTAGTATTCACAGTTAAATATTCAAGTTTTTAATGTTGCCATTCATGATGACCAAGCAGATGTTCATTCAGAGGTTGTTAATTTCTAAAATCTGAAAATAAAGCCAAGCTAATCTTCCTTTATACCTCCTACTTTTTTGAAAAGCACAGATTTTTTATTTATAGCATCAAGGACATAATGCACTTAAATAGTGTCACTTTGATTTAATATGTCATGTAGATGCTATAAATGGAGTAGACAATTCAAGTGGTGTGACAAGGGATGATTTATAAAAGTTCTCTTTTGAATTGTGTATAAATTTACATCAGACCACTGATGAGATAACCCACTTTCTTCGATAACTTTTCTGGGTCCAAATCCAGGACAGTTTTGTCTCATGGGTAAGAACAATTGATCAGAAATTTCCTATATTATCAACATCTGTACACAAGTTACAGAATGGGACCTAGTAAGACAGTTGATGCCAGGAAATCCTAAGAGTCAAAGTTTGTATAACATTTGTCAACTAGTCAGACTTCTTGCAAGAGGCTCTAACTCTTATTTCCATGTTAAACATTCTGCCCTGTCATCATGCTACAAATTCAGAATGGAATGATGAAAATTGAATCTCTTGTCAATTGCATGGACAGGAAGTCAAAGGTCACAGTAACAACAGGAGAGATTTGTGAAAGCCATAGCAAGGTACAAATTGAATTTTTCACTATGGTGCACAAAATCACTTGCTTTGCATCCATAACTATAAAGTGGTATGTTCCTTTGGCTGACTTAGATGCATGGCCACCCTTGTATGAGAAAACCCTGTTAGTAACATATTTCTGTTTATTGTTTTATGCTCCAAATTTGATAGATCAAATATAGTTATTGGGATTAACTATGTCCATCTGTCTGTCCTCCCTTTCAGTGCTACATATTGGAATATATGCTTATATCATTATGCTCTCAGATGAGTTCATTAATGAGCTTGACAACATGTCTGTTAGTGAAATCTTGCATCGGATTGAGTTTCTTACCATTCTCAAAGTCATATTTCCAATTTGATTTTAATCAAACTTGGAATATGGGCTTGTAGCATCAGCATCTTGGAGTAATTCAGTTATGAGCAAGATTCAAGCATATTAATGAGGTGATCATGCATCTGATTGACTGAGCTTGCTACTGCTCTGGAAGCTGTAATTCTTGTCTGACTTTAATATGGCTTGAAATATATATCATCAGAATGTTGGATTAGTTTGATAATGACCAAGATCCATGCACATGCATGATGTGATCTTGCATCTGACTAGCAATGTTTGCTACCTTTCTGGAGGTCTGTTTGAAATTAGATTTTACTCATACTTGGAATATAGGCTTATGGCAAGAGCCATGTGTATTATCTGGGGATATTTTGCGTCAGATAGGCTGAACTTATTGCCATTATATAGATTGTATTTCTGATCCAGTTTTGAGTACATTGATAAATAGACTTAAATAAATTGGGCACAATTTTGAGTAAGATGAATGCAACTGATCTTGCATTTGATTGGCTGAGCTAGTCAACACTTTAGGGACTCTTTCTGTTCATGTTTTTGATCAAACTTAGTAAATAGGCTTTTATCATGAGGGTATCCAATGAGTCTCATAATGAACAAAACTCTGCACATGGTATTTTAATTTAGCACAGTTACAAATAGTTCTCAATTCATGTAATCAATTTGTATATCTTTAAAAATACTTTCTTCTGCCTCTAAAGGAAGGCAAGAAGGTTAACCATGATATCGATTATTAAATATCACAGGTTTGGGGTTACACAGAGTTCTTCCACTTGATAAAGAATGCAAACCAGTTTTTAGTTTGGTTTTGGTTTTTGGGGTATTTTGGTCTTTAATGTCATTTTATAGTACATGCTGTACATGGTGTCAAGTATATTTGGTGAAAAAAAGAAGTAGCAAGTATGAAAATAGCAAGTCCACCCTTTACACATACATAATAGGGGGTGTGTGTGCAAATATTTCAGATTACAGGATATATCACATAAGTAATGGATATTTTGGGTTATGATCCCAGGGTCAAGTTAAAGGGGAAAGCAAGAGAGATTATGTTTAATAAGAAGTATATGGATATTCCATGGCATTCCTTGGAAGTAGCTCTAGTTTAACATTTGTACTGCACATGAATTACTGTACCCTTTGTATCCACTGCCAAGCATCTAGAGCATTATGCTGACACCTCTGGAGGACTTTTCTCAACTTTGATGAAATTCCAGAGTGTGCCCTTCATGGATAATTGAGATCTGATTAATAATGGACAACCATTTTGCACATTTCAACTTACTATTGGAATCAGATGATGAGGCAACTCAAAACAATTATTTCATGCTGGTTCTAAATTGTAATCCCACAGGATATGCAGACTGATTCCTCAGATATAGCCCCATTGTCTGACACCCAGAACCAGAGTAATCCTGATGAAATTGACCCTGTTCTGATGCAAAAGAATTATGAGATGATAAAGACCATTGACATGTCACAAGCTGGGACCAATGATGGGGCACTAACAGACTTGAGTGATACCACAGAGGAAGATAATGGGGGTGGTGAGGACAGTCTGATTCTTTTTTCTTCTCATCTTTATTTGTGAATGATGAGACATTGGTATCCCTTTTCCCTTACTGGCAACAGCATCATTGTTAAGATCTAGTCAGATACAGCACAGTGTACAGTTACCCATATTTTAATTTCAAGTGGGATTAATTACTATAACTTTCCAGTTGTAATACAAGCACAGTGTGCAGTGACCCTCATTTTAATTTGAGTGGAATTTATTATTATTTTACTTGTGCACTTATTGTAATAAAAGCACAATGTTCAAAGACCTGTAATTTATTTCAAAGTGTGATTAATAACTGTCACTTGTCCAGTTATTTTAATAAATGCACAGTGTGTAGAGACCATTATTTTTAATTCAAAGTGGAATTAATTACTATCACTTGTCCCATTATTGCTATACAAGTACAGTTTCCAATGTCCATTTATTGCAATACAAGTACAGTTTGGAAGACCTTTATTTAATACAAAGTGGGATTAATTGCTGTAACTTGTCCAGTTAATGTAATACATCTTCTAACACAAAAGTTTCCTACTGAGATTAGTTCATGTATATTAATTTGTAAAGGAGACAAGTGTATTTTTTCCTCATCCTTTTTAAGTTGAATAACCAGGAGCCATTTGTTGTATTACTAGACGTCATAGTTTCTCATTTCAGTTTATCCACAGGTCTTGGAAGTTAACAGTTATTAGGAAGAGTGATCCAAACTCTTTGATCATCTGAATATAATCGTGTGGGAATAGTATAAAAATTAACAGGGCATTATTGTATTTATCATTTATATGCTTGGCTGTCTGTTTTTCATATGTTTTGTCTCTCTTGCAAAACACTGGTGAGACATATGTATAGCTTTTATAATGATCTTGTAATTATCATTATACCTGTAAGCATCACTGTCAGTGTAAGCAATTAATTCCGTTACTTCTTTTAATATGTTACCAAATCATATTATATTGGGAGTACATACATCAGTTCACAAATGGAGCATACACAATTAAGCTAACAAAGACATTTTCTGCATCTTTTGAATTGGGTTTGCAATGCATAGCAAGTAATAATTTCACTACCTGTGTTGAAGTCCAGGCCTGTGGTCAAAATGACATATAACGGATATTCTCTTTTCCTACATGCATTTCTTTTTATTGCCTTTGATCTTTACAAGATTTATGGCTTATACGGATTTAAATCCCGTTATGTCAGTAGAATAGTATCCATCTCTTTTACTAAATATAATTTACATTACTAATAATAGTAACAAACTGTATGGTCTTACTAACAATTAGTAACAAAGGTTTTGTTAAAGTCACTTGCAGTTTAGACCAGTTTTATATGCAAAGTTTGGCATCTTAAATTTAAGTAACTAATTAGGCTTTGTAGTAGTTATCTCCCTTCCTCCCCGATGCAGTAATTGAAACGGCTAAAAGGAAATGACCACAATCAATTCCTCAGATAAAGTTTAAGATTTTAATATAAATTCTCTTGTAATATATAAAACAGAAGAAAATGATGTTAATATTATAAAGATTATTTTGGAGCAGTCTGTTTACAAGATTTAAAAATGATCATTAAATAGCAGTATCTCTTGTTTTTACCATTAGATCTTTTGTAAAATGTCATCACTTCATCCTTGTAAACCATCAGTTCTTTCATTGCATTGATTATACTGAATTATTTATTTTTTATACTGAAATATTTTCAATTTTAGAAGAATAATTAAAGTTTGTACTAATATTTAAAACCTTGAAATTGTCTGAATTGCATCTGAAATTTTGTTCTTAGTGACCATTAAGCATAAGTTCTATTTGCATGTATATGTTTTTTTTTTCCAGGTGAAGTTGTATGTTCTGAACATGAGCATCTTCCTAAGTTGGCACATAATGAGGTTTATCAGATGCCGGTTGACAAGTTGTTTGAACTGATCTTAACAGACTGCCCTTTTTTTCGCAACTTCACTGAGGCTAGAAAGCTACAGGGTAATTATTATTGGACCAGTACATCTTACCAATCGGAAAGTTCTCAGCTTTTACCAATTTATGCTAGAAAAAGAAAGCTGATGTAAATATTTGTCATTTTGACTGCCCTCAAGCCTGTTGTTAAGGTCTGTTACGATTTATCAGAGCTTTGTAATTTCTGAAAGTGACAAATGTTGTTTGTAAAATACCATTACTAATGATAACTCTCCCCAAAATGAAACTCAACATTTGTCTGATAGATTACTAAAGAATTTCAGCCATCTCAATTTCACCAGCTTTAGTTCTGCATGATTCATTTTAGTCAAACTTCCATGCTAGAGAGCTACTTGGTACCATAAAAGGGAAGATTGCTGACTGGTCAAAATATTTAGATTGTTTCTATGTCATGACCCCAATTAAATTTTGACCACTCAGTTGTTGTCGCAATATTCTTTATAGATTACTGTGGCATACATTGTATGAAAACAGGTGGAAATAGGCAGAGACAATTTTGGTACACGTACTTATATTGAATGGAAGTTGAAAACATTTTTTTATGGTGTAAAAGTAATGTCATACTTATAGAAGTATACTAGCAATTTCTTTTTGGCATGATGAGAGAAAAAAACTCAACATTTTTACATTCTCCGTCGCTTTATTAAAAGGGAAACTTTCTTCACATCACAATGATGCATAAATACTAAAAGTAGCATTGTAAATGCAAATACCATTAAGAAATCATGGGCTAGGGATAAAACTGCAACATAATGTGTTCATATTTCATAAGGTACCAGTGTAAAGAAACAAACTCCACTTCCTTTGTGACATATTCTATACTGCTATAGTGACAACAAGTAAGCAAAAGTAATTGATAAGTAATGCTCACTAAATGACCTATGGCACTTGTAATGGGTAGAAAATGCATTCAGATTTATTCCTGAGGTGCAAATCAGCATCCACCTTACCCATGGATGAGTAGGTTTGTATAAAGTTTTACTGGGCACAGTTTTTTTTTTTGCTGGTCACGATGAGAGGATAATGGTTTTTCTGAGCCCTGCAGTTTAATGTCATGTACATCAGTCTGCAGTCTGTTGATCCAAAGATGCATCTGATACGAAGGGTGTGCATTATTATCTTTACCAAATTGGTCCTTAGATTTCTCAAACCAATTGTTATTTTAGCTGTTACTTCTGTGTGGTCAATCTATTAACTTGGACAGTAAAAGTTAGAATGGTATCTTGTGATTGGGGCTGAAACCAGGGCATATTTTGAGAAGTGTGAGGATGATGAGACCAGGTCATCACCTGAATGCATAGAATTAAATTTTTATCTACTTTGCCACTGCTGTGGAGTATATTGTTGACCATTTTCTGACAGATGATTTTGCACCCAAACAAGTTGAGGTTACAGATACCACAATCCGAAACTTCAGTTCTTTGAAACACTTTGTTATGCAATTTTCATTCCTCATTGCTAGTCAGTTCCTGTACAGCTCCAAAGCACTGGACCAAATTAAAATGGAATTCTCTTTGAATCAGATTACAACTTCTCCAAGAGAAGTCCTACAGGTAGATGGAATACTGTATATTCTCGCTTGCAAGATGAGTCGAACTGCAAACTATACAGACCCAGATCTGCTGTCACATAATGTACAGTCAGATCTGGGTTTCTGCATTTTGTTAGGAATAATCAGTAGAACAAACAACAAAGACCCTGATTTGCAGGTGCATTATGCTATGGCAGATCAGGATCTTTGTTGTTTGCAGCTTGACTCAACTTATAAGCAAGTACACCACTCCCTCGATAACTCGTGCCCTGATAACTCGTGAACCTGCTTATAATGTGGGGTCAGGCATGGATCCCATTTTTTAAACCAGAAAATACCCCCCAATAATTGATCCCTATTTATTGAACTTGAAGAAAATCGCGATCAAAATTGCTAACTGAAACATTGATATATCACTCGTTTTATGGTCGAAAACGGTAGAGAGGACCTGGAAATTTTAATAAACATTATGAAATTATTGCCTTTTCATAAGAAGGCATATAATTGGTTACATTTTCTTTCCAAATGACATTCTTAGTACATCGTAATTAAAGATATTCAAGGAAATTTTGATCAATGAAAATGTCACTTACGCCTGGTGTAGGCAGTACATTAATAATTAAATATTAAATGAAAAAATTTTTATTAAGTGAAATTTGTGTTTTAATTGTATCTTTTAGTTCCTCTTAAGTGTAATCATAAATGCAATGTGCATTTAAACATAAAATGTGTCAGCTATGTCCGCAGGTGTCTCTCTGAGAACCCAATTAAGTCCCGACCGTGTTTTGATAACTGACTTGCAGAAGTATTGGTTGTATTGTTGCACTGAATTAAATGCTGGCCTCCTTTTGTATTATCACATCAATTATGTCTTTTGAATCAAATAAAGGAGATTGAATAAAAGAAAACTTAAAAGGCATGCAAATCCATCCTACTTAAAATCTAGCGGCCCCGGTCATATGTTGGGTGAACTCACTTCAGTTCATAAATTGAACACTGTTATAAATGTTATTGTGTATGTAACTTAAACTACCTTAATTTAACCGACTCATTCATAATTGTGATCAAAGATAGCAAGGCAACCAAGCGAAATGAATACTTCGTAAAATAAAGAATAAAGAGCTTGGTTTCACAGTTACGGACCATTGTGGATAAGCAAGCTTCAGAGAATTCCTGAACTGGCACTTAGAGATATCATCAAGGATGATAAGAAGTTTCACTATCACTTCCAATGAAATCGCAACATCAATATTGTACTAACAGAACAATACAAAATTTGAGTTTCCACGTAGACGATTGTCTCGTGAAATAAATGTTGCTAGTTTTTTAACAAAAGGAATTTTGTTTGGTGGTGTATCAACAGTTAGTCTAGTTCCCTGCCACCCTGACTCCTGACTTGGTAGCATATTATTCCATACCACTCCGGGAACCAGACTAATCAACAAAATAAAAAGCAGTGACGTAATACACAGATGTTTTTGCATTCACATGATGATTGTTGAAACCAGTTGGAATGATCTTTCACATGTTGGACATTTTGAAAATAGATGTTATTTATACAGAGTAACGAACAACTTCGTTAGACAAAGAGCTTTATTAACAATTATTATGGAAGTGATTGTAAAACGAGGATTCAGTCATTAAACAGCCCAGTTCCCCCCCCCCCCGCACACACACATTTTTCTCGAAGTATAGCCTAAGCGGATGTTTTCAATTTTTGGAGGTCCCTCGGTAACTCGCGCAATCACTTACAGTGCGATCTATCTTTGTGGACCCTGTTGTGCATGAGTTATCGAGGGGGAGGTGTATATATGGTAGACACAGCATTGAATATGAAAGTTACTATATTCTCATCTAAATAATGCTTGGCAATGTTCTACAATCTGACAGGATTGCAGATTCAGAGAGAACTTTGGAAAATCACTTTAGGAAAATGATATGAGATTTTCATCTTAGTTTGTAGAATTGGAGCATAAGCTGGGCATGTGTGAATTATTTTCAGCTGGGCATGTGTGAATTATTTTCAGCTGTTGTATGCAAATGAGTACAAAACTGTTAAGCATTTACTATGTCGAGGTTTAGATTGTGTTGTTTGAATTACACGGCAGTGGTTGAAATTTCAATGTCATACGTCCAGAATTCCTAATTTACGTATTGGTTCAAAGAGTTCATGTTGAAAGTTCCATTTCATATGTTGAGTATTTAGATTTGATCTGTTGAATTACACAGCGCTGGTTGAAAATTTGATGTCCAATGTCGAGTTTTTAGATTGTATCTTCTGAATTACACAGTGGTTGTTGAAATTTTAATGTCATATGTCGAGAGTTTCAATTTAACATGTTGAATCACATTGATTGTGCTGAAAGTTCCATTTAGTATGTTGAGTTTTTAGGTTGTATCTGTTGAATTACACAGCGGTGGTTGGACATTTTATTGTGTTTGTCAGAATTGCTATTTTTATATGATGAAATGATGTGTTGGTGTTAAAAATAACATCACACAGTGTTCACTTTAACCATTCAAAATAATATCGAGTTTTAAGATATATCATTCGTGTATTCATTTATGAGGTGCCATTACATTTCATGCATTTACAGTTTGAAAGTTACCATTCACAGGTCGAGAATTACTATGAATTTCTTCGCTAGAAGTTGCTCTCGTGAACGGACCGCGTTACTTTTAAACAAGGAGTCTGCTTCTCGTTGCTGTGAAATTCAACAGATGAAATCTAAATACATATGAAATGGAACTTTCATCACAAACAGTTATATTCAATGTGTGAATTAGGGATTCTTAACATATTGAAATTTCAACCACCGCTGTGTAATTCAAAATATACACTGTAAAACGTCGACATAGGAAATAGAGCTTTGAACCTCCACTGTGAAATTCAACATATAAAATCTCGATTTAGAAAATGGACCTTCAGGACATGCAATTTGATCCATCATGTGGTATTGGATTTTTCGACATACGACATCGAAATTTCAACTGCAACTTTCTCATTGGAGCAGCTTTTGTCTGCTGTGGTGCCTCATACTTCTAAACTACTTGGAGGATTGCCATGAAACTTTACACATTCATCCCATGGTCTAGTTGGTCCTAAATGAAAATGGTGCTGCTTGGACATCCATTATGGTTACTGTAATGGCCATCTTGTAATTCTTGTTATCGCTACTTCTCATGAATGGAAAGTTACATTGACATCAGCTTTTCACCAGTGAACTTCTAACGATGTGTAGCAAGTCCCTAATGAAAATGGTGCTGATCTGATGGCCAGCATAGTTGTCTCAAGGACAGTCATGAAAATCTTGTTATCACCACTCCTCCTGAATAGATGGTCAGATTAATATGGGGTTATCACTAAAAGACTTCTTATGACATCTAGTTGGTCCTGAGTGAAAATGGGGCTGATCTGCTGTCCAGTACAGTGGCCATCTAGAAAATGTTTTTATTGCTGCTCCTTCAAAGTAGTATTGTAATGGGGTTTTCACCAGAAGACTGCTTATGAATTTCTAGCTGGTTTTAAATGAAAATTTGGCTGATCTGATGTTCAGTATAGTCACAGTGGCCATCTTGAAAATTTTGTTCTTGCTTATCCTCCTGAATGAAAAGCAATATTGCCAGAGTGATTTCATATTGCCAGAGTGATTTCACCAGAAGACTTTTTGTGATGCCTAGTTGGGCCTAAAAGAAAATGGTATCAATCTGATTTTCAATACATCCACCACAGTGGCATCTTGAAAATATTATTACTACTCCCGACTGGATGGTTGTATCAGCATGTGGTCCTCACAAAAAAAAACTTTATGAAGTCTCAGTGGTCCTATTGATGCCATTCAGACATTAAGTATGCTTGCCACAGTTGTCATCTTGAAAATCTTGTTATTGCTATTTGTCCAGAATGAATGGTCCTATCAGCATGGGGTTTTCACTGAAACACTTCTTAAGATTTTCAGTTGATCATAAATGAAAATTGTGCCAATCTAATTTCTAATATGGCTTCCACAATGATCATCTTGAAAATCTTGTTATCACAACTTCTCCTGGATGGCTGGTCATATTGACATTGTGCTTTCACCAAAAGATTTCTTATGATGTCTAGTTGGTACTAAATAAAAATGGTGCTAATCTGATATTGAATATGGCCACCATGGCATCCATCTAGAAAATGGTGTTATCATTATTACTCCAAATTGGAAAGACATATACACAATGGATTTCCAACTAAAGACTTCTTATGATGTTTTGTTGGTCCTACATGAAAATGGTGCCAAACTGTTATCCAATATGTCCACCATGGCAGCTAATTCGAAAATCTTGTTATTACTGAAGAATATCAAAGATGGTACCAATCCCTTCTGGGGACTCCTGTGTTGCTTCTCTGAGGTCTAGTGAACAACCAAGGTGTATATAAAATATTATTTTTGTTAATATATAAACACGTGTTTTATTTCAGATTTTCATCTTGAAAATTAAAGATTTCAGTCCCATATTAGAGACTTTTGAGTTGCAATTAAAGATTTTCATGATTGAGGGATGGCAATTCAGCAAATGTATGAATCATGTTTATGAAGATAATATTGATTATATCAAGGAATAAAACGTATATTGATTTTAGATTGTAAGCTTGTGCTGTGTTTGGTCAGTTGGTAGACCATCAAATCCAAGGGTCTGGGTTTCATACCTATCCAGACCAGGCTGTGTTGGCTGCCTTGGTGTGTCCTTGGGAACAGCACTTTGCTCCCATTTCCTAGATATGAAGTAGCCAGTAATGTATTAGAGTGGTGTTAACACAAAGCAGCTAATTAGCCTTTTGATATTTACTGGTATTTCTTGTGCAATATGACAGTGCTGTTTGGTACAAGCACAGAATATGAACATTATGTTTATTTTGTACTAGAGGGTTTGAAGGATTTTTTTCTCATGCTTATTAAGGAGAAGTCAGGTTTTTATATTCTTTGTGTCTCTATATCAGTTTCGGATTTTGCAAATATTTGTCATCGGTCTTGAGGGAAAAGTAAAATTGTGAAATAAACCTAGTCCATAATTGAAAACAAAAATGCAAAACTTACATGCCTGATCTTCAGTTTATGTTGTGATCTTGTGAATCACAGTGTCCACTCTAGACAAATATGTCTGTTTTAACAAGTTTTTAATATGATGAAATTTAATAAATTCATGTTCAGGTAGGTGTAATATTGTAACCGGTTTTCAGTTCAAATTGGTGATTACTTGAGGTAAATTACCTCAATCTGTCTTCAGATATTGTTTAATTGTTGAAGGTTAGAATGATTTCTCCAGTTTTGTATAAAAATGTTTACTGAAAGCACATGTGACTGTCATAATGCTGTAAAAGCAATAAATTACAATTACATGAAAAACTTAATGAAAAGGAAATCTGAGATTTGAGAGAAACCCATTACTACAAAATTAAAAGATTTGCACCATAGATTTTTCAAGAAAATTAAATTTTGATCCACCCATTAAAAAAAATAAATAATTGTTCATATTGATAGTCAAGTAAAATTTCAGTTATCTGCACTTATCAGGAGGCATGGATTTTATCAAGGTGATTGGTTGTCCTGAAAAAAGTGTGGAGAGTAAATTGGTCTATATAATTAAAAAGCCATAAAAAATGGTAACTGTATATTCAATGTTTCATTGTATTATTACATTTTTGCTCCCCTCTGTATGTTTTTCATCTCATTGGTTTCCAGATGTTTCTGTGGGACCATGGAAGGACAGCCAGGAGGATAATATTGGCCGTGTTCGTACAATCAGTTACACTGTTCCTCTTAATTCTTCATTTGGCCCAAAGACCTCTCGTACAGAGGAGAAACAGATCTGCTACAAGCAGAGTCAACCAGGAATGATGTACATTATTGACGGAGAGTGTTATCCCATGGGAATTCCATATGCAGATTCATTTTACGTTGTGAACAGATACTGCCTGAATCGTGTGTCTAAAGACAAATGTAGACTGAGAGTGACTAGTGAAGTTCGTTTCAAGAAAACTGTTCTTTTAGTGAAAGGTAAGTTTTTTTTATTTGACATTTTCTATAGCATAAAATACAATATCTCTAAAAGTTTTTTCAAATTTGAATGGAATTCCACAATACACGGAACTAAAAAGCATGGAAAATCAGTTTATTCTTGATCTAAATGCATTAAAATCCCTGTGAAAAAATAGAGCGATAGTCCAAAATTTGGTGTATGTTTATTAAAGTTATCATGTTTTAATGTCTTGAAGCTCATGTAATCTCCACCACAGACATTTTCTCAGAAATATCCGATGTTGTACTCAAATCTTTTTATTTTTGGCTTAGAGTGAATTGAAACCCTTCATATCAGTGGCATCAAATCCATTCACGTTTCCCAAATATAGTTTCTATTACAGTAGAACCTGTCTGCAAAGACCACTCCTTCTGCCAAAAAATGATAGCATATAAATGGTTTCTGATGACGGGTCAGAATACTGTATAATCAATAAATATGTGCATAAAGAAATTGTCTCCCATGACAGAGAAAGGTTAACTGTACTAATAATAGTAACAGATGGTATGATATTGCTAAAATTAGTAACAAGTATAGATATACAGGTCCATCAAATCAGTTTTTATACTTCATGTGAGGCAAATCCTTAGGGTATTGTTCACTGATAGTAATGCTCGAGTAGAAAATGCTTTTGAAATTAGTCAGCACAATAAATCCTCAAATAATGTTCAGATGTTAATATAAGTTTTCTGGTGACATCCAGTTAAGAAAATTTTGAATAAAATTGTGAAGATTATTCTGTTAATGCTAGTAAGAATGACCATAAATAATGATAACAATAATAACAATAACAATGATAAGTATAGTTAAGTTCTTCCATCTGTCTCATATCAATAGCATGACTTCACCCATCCAAGCAGTCAGTGGTTTCAGTACTTTGATTCATATATCTGAAACTATCTTAGCAGTCACCCCTGTATAAAGGACATCTACCCACAAGGGACAGATCTTTAAAGGTCCTGTTTATTTATTTTCTTATCATAGTCAACCTCTGTACAAAGTTCTCCTATGCATAAAGGGAACAATTTTGGAGTCCTTTCAATGTCCATTATAGATGGGTTTCACTTTATTTTGATAAACTATTTATGGCAACAGAAGGATGTCTGCATGTATGTCTCTTATTTCCAAAACGCTATAAATATTATAATAGCCATAATACAATACCTGCTATTATTGTGTTGCTGTATCTTTTCATGGTGCTGGTCACCAGTTCAAGAAAATGATTCCTTCGACAAGAATGAAAAAACAGTATGCTTCCAATCTTAAGCTTTAGTCCACTTCCAACAATTGGAATGTCCCATCTCTTTTCCTTGGACTTTTGCAGTTCTATACATGTCTCATGGGCACCTGTCATTTCATCTTTGGCATTTCTCCTGTTAACTCTATCCTTTTCAATGCTGTATTCATTATTTTCTCATTTTAAGCATAATTGTCATGTGTCTGTGTCCCATTTCATTTAAGGGTTTTGAGTACCTTGTTGTGTGTTCACCACTTTCTTAGTAAACTGATGTTAGGGTAAGCATTTCCTTATTTATTCTTGTATTATTTCTTCAAGTTCCTTTCAGCATTCATTAATGTCACAAGGTTATGTAAGTGCAGTCCTAAAAGGGTTGTGTGCACAGCACCTACTTAGTATGTACTGTGTATTTACTACTTTGTTGTCTTTGGCAAGATGGAGTAATGAACATACCACAAAGTCACTGTGCCTATAGGGCCAGGATGAAGAGACCTGCTTCTTCCTCCTCATCACATGAAGACCTCCTCCATGCAAGTTGGAAGGTCTTGCTGCAGTTTTACAGGTCATTAATTAGATTGAAATCTGACTATCACTCAATTGTGTATGGATCAGCATGCAAGTCTTACCTTAAGGTGTTTGATCCAGTACACAGTCAGGGATTTAGACCAGTCTGGATGCATTTAAAACTTCCCCTGCAGAAAATCTTTATGCTGAGGCAAGTGAACCATAACTACATCTCAGACGAATGAAATTTCATTGTCAGTCGCTCTAGTATGGTAGGAAACTAGCTTCTAATCCATCTAACCCATCATATGATGTAGTGTTTTAGGCCCAAATGTCAAACCACCCTCTTATCTATCTAACTCATCATATGTTGTAGTGTTTTAGGCCTAAATGCCAAACCACCCTCTAAGCTGTCTATCTCATCATATGATGTTGTGGTTAGGCCCAAATGCCAAACCATCCTCTGATCTATCTAACCCATCATATGATGTTGTTTTTAGGCCTAAATGCCAAACCACCCTCTAATCTATCTAACCATCATATGATGTATTTTTTAGGCCTAAATGCCAAACCACCCTCTGATCTATCTATCTCATCATATGATGTTGTTTTTAGGCCTAAATGCCAAACCATCCTCTGATCTATCTAACCCATCATATGATGTTGTTTTTAGGCCTAAATGCCAAACCACCCTCTAATCTATCTCATCATATGATGTTGTTTTTAGGCCCAAATGCCAAACCATCCTCTGATCTATCTAACCCATCATATGATGTTGTTTTTAGGCCTAAATGCCAAACCACCCTCTAATCTATCTCATCATATGATGTAGTGTTTTAGGCCCAAATGCCAAAATCACCCTCTAATCTATCCAACCCATCATATGATGTTGTGTTTTAGGCCCAAATGCCAAACCACCCTCTAATCTGTCTAACCATCATATGATGTTTAGGTCCAAATACCAAACCATCCTCTATTCCATGTATTTCATCATATGATTTAGTGTTTAGGCCCAAATACCAAACCTTTTAGTTCAGAAACCAAACTTCTTTCCACTATTTTGTCCTCAGAAATAGCAAACCTCAGTGTTGCAAATATTACCACATTCAGCACCACTACTATGGTTATCAAAATCTCATAAAATAATATTTGACTTTGGTGAATTCAAACAGTCAGCAACTCCTCTCCTTTTTCAGAGTAAATTCAATTAAATGAGAACCTACAATTGTATCCATATGTCCCTGTATACAGATTGTTTGAAAGATGGATACAAAGTTTGAGCTGCCCTTGTAATACTCCATTGCAAGCTGGTTTCCAGATAAAGCCTCAGCTCTACTGCAGAAATTACAGCCATACTCAAAGCTTTGAACTATGTTGAAACATCACCAAAAAAACAAAACAAATTGCATCTTTTTGGATTTCCCTTTCCTCATTGAAAGCCTTGCAGAATCTTAAATCTGACAACCGATACCTAGGTATAAGAGAAACATTATGTTCTCATGAAGTCTAGGCAAACTATCTTGAACTGTTGGCTGCCTTGTCACATTGGCATGAAGGGTAATGAAAGGGCAGATAAAGCAGCCAAAGCTGCCCTACAATCACCTGTTTCTGAATGGAAGATTCCATATACTGGCTTGAAATATTGGATAAATCAGCATGTTTGTCATACTTGGCAAGAAAAGTTGAATGAGAACTTCACAAACTTAGAACATCAAACTAGCTTTTGAGATTGGCATCCCTTGTACGAAACAAATTGGAGGGATGAGATAGTATTGTGCTGATGCACATAACCTGATTCATGCATACATTCAGAAGGGTGAACTTTGACCAGAGTGTATATGCTGCCAGTGTTAACTGACAGTGGTGCTCATCTTAAAGAGCATGTTGATTTCCACCCCGTGAGATGGAAGTATTTTGATGTGAACTTCATTAAGAAACTTTATGAGGATGTACCACTCATGAATATCTTGGACTTTTTAATTAGGGGAATCTGGTTTGTATAACAGATTTTAATCATGTTTTCTGCATTTTACATACACTTTTATCTGTTATTTTAGATACATTTATGGAATGTTAGCATTGTAACATGTTTTATTTATCTTATACTAAGTACACCACTCCCTCGATAACTCACGCCCTGATAACTCGTGAACCCGCTTATAACGCGGGGTCGGGCATGGATCCCAATTTTTAAACCAGAAAATACAAAAAAAAATGATCCCTATTGGTTGAACTTGAAGAAAATCGTGATCAAAATTGGCAACGGAAACTTGATATACCGCTTCTTTTATTTGTCGAAAACGGTAGATAGGACCTGGAAATTTAATCAACATTATGAAATAACAACTTTTAATAAGAAGTCATATAATTTGTTACATTTTCTTTTCAAACGACATTCTTAGTAAACCACAATTAACAATATTCAAGGACATTTCGATCAATGAAAATGTCACTTACGCCAAGTGGAGGCAGTACTTTAATAAATAAATACCAATTAAATAAATCTTTTTATCAATTGAAATTTGTGTTCTAGTTCTATCGTTTAGTTCCTTTTAAGTGTAATCATCATAAATGCAATGTGTCCTCTTGTGATTAAACGTAAAATGTGTCAATCTACTGTAACAGCTATGTCCGCGAGCATTTCGCTGAGAACCTAATTAAGTGCCCACCGTGTTTTGATATCGGACTAGCAGAAGCATCTGTTGTATTGTTGCACTAAATAAAAAGAGGGCCTCCTTTTCTATTATCATGTTAATTACGTCTTTTGAATCAAATAAAGCAGGTGGAATTGGAAAAAAAAAGTCAAAAGGCATACAAATCCTACATGCTTAAGAACCAGCGGCACCGGTTGTATGTCTGGTAACTCATTTCAATTGATCAATCAAACACTGTGATACATTTTATTGTGTACATATCTAATTAAACAACCTTAGAAATTACCTACTCAATTATAAATGTGATTAAAGATAACAAGGCAGCCAAGCGAAATGAGTACTTCGTAAAATAATGAGCTTTGTTTCACAGATACGGACCGTTGTGGGAAAAACGAGTTTCAGAGAATTCTTTAATTCGCACGTAGAGATATCCTCAAGCATGATAAGAAGTTTCACTATTACTTTTGCAATGAAATCATGGCATGAATATTTTACTATCTGAAAAATACAAAAATTGAGTTTCGACGTAGACAATTGTCTGACGAAATAAATGTTACATCTTTTTGATAAAACGGAATCTTGTTTGGTAGAGTATCAACAGTTAGTCTGGTTCCCTGCTTCATAGACTTCTAGTTTCGTGAAATACTATGACACAACCCTCCAGGAACCAGACTAATCAACAAAACAAAAAGCCGTGACGTAATACACAAATGTTTTCGCATACCGTGTTTGGTTGTTGAAACCAGTTGCAATCATGTTATCGATCTTTCAGATGTTGGACATTCTGAAATTAAATGTGATATATAGATAATAATGAACAACTTCATCAGAAAAAGCGCTTTATTGACGATTTTTCTCAACTCGATTATAAAACGAGGATTCAGCCATTAAACAGCCCAGTTCCCCCTCCCCCAACCACACGGTTTTCTGGATGTCTAGCAGTTTTTTTTGGAGGTCCTTCGGTAACTCGCGCCCTCGCTTATAGTGCCGTCTGTGTTTTTGGACCCCGATGTGCGCGAGTTATTGAGGGAGAGGTGTATTTACATTTATTTTGAAATCTTTATCGTCCTAATTTTTTAAACATTTATCTTGTATTTAATGGTTACATTTATTTGGAAGACTTTGTCTTGCTAAGTTTTGTGCAGTTCATTTTTACATTTTTCAGGCTTTACCTTTAGTTGGCACTACATAGCTACTTTTGTGCTGAGGTAATGTAAGGCATTACCACATTTCCAAGAGGGTTCTATGGTACTTCTTACTTCCTAAAGTGAAGAAGTTGCCTGTTTCTGTCGAGAGTGGGATGATTGACACATTGGAAGGAAGTTGTCAGTTCCTATGAGGGAGGAATCATCAGCACTTCCTGGTAGAGGGAAGTTGCCAGCACCCAGTATCAAGTCCTGCCTTCCTGATGTAAGGGTAACATGGCCTTCTCAATCAAGTAGACCTGGGTTTTAAATTTGAGAGGTTGCTCATCACAGTCAGGTTTCCCAAAGAGTAGACCTAGGTTTTAAAATCAAGGAGATCTTGTTCACCACAGTCAAGCTTCTGGAAGAGAGACTTCTGAATAAGGCTTACATCAACTGACTGGTCATTACCTGGTGACCAGTTATAGAGTACCAGGTACAAGGCACCAAGGCACAAGGCATTGGTCTCGAAAGAGTGTCAAGTGACTGTTTCCAAGGGTCTGTCATGGAGTACTGGGCACAAAGTACCTGGTACCAGTCACCACTAATATATCAAGTGACAGTCATTGAAGGTCTGTCACCATTCACTAGTTACCAGGTGTCAGTCATTAGGAAATGCATCAAATGAGAGTCATAAACATGAATTACTTGGTGCTGTTCACCAGCCACTCGTTACCAGGTAGTTTGTCAAGGGACAGTCATCAGATTTCTTTCACTGGGTACTTGACACCTGTTACCAGGTACCAAGGGCCATGTGCCAGTCACTGGGAAAGATGTCATGTGACAGTTGTAGAGGTCTGTCACCAGTCACCAAGCATCAGATTATTGAGCACAGGGGTCCTGGGCACCAGTCACCAATTACTGAGTGTGGGGATTGGTGCTGATCTTTCATTTGTCGTTCTTGTACCATTGCTCACTGAACACTGGATGCCATGTGTCAGACACTGAGTGCCACTTGCTGGGAAATATGACAGTCATAGAAAATCTGTTAGTGGAAACTAGGCACCGAACATTGTGTGTCAGGCACCAGGGTGATCATCAGTCACCAGATATGGTGCTCAGTACCGATCTTCCAGTTTTTACCACTGGTATCAGGAAATATGTCCGTTTGATAAGAGACCTTTTTTGTTGCAGTGTTTCTGTACAGTCCTATGGGGAATGGTCTCCAAGTTTGGATGCCCTGATTAATTAAAGGGATTTAATTTACACCCCTCAACGTTCTTGTTCAACCCAATCAGGATGTGAGGATTCATGCCACTTAGTGGTGAATCAGCCATGTTCCCTACTTCCTACCATGACACCATGGATGACTTTGTTCTGACTTCATAGATTGGCAGACCAGGCACACCATAAGTCATCCCCATCTCCTTTGGCCTTATTATCAAGGGTGAGGGAATAGGGATTGCCAGTGCGTCCTCCTTTATCAATCCCTCTCTCTACATTGAGAGGAAGAATGTATTAGTTATCCCTGACTCATTGAGGGACAACAAACCCCCAATCATAAAGTCCCTTTCTGAATAGTCCTGCCCTGCCTAGAGAGTGAAGATGAGATGACAAACTATAAATTTTGGTCTACACAGATTAGTTTCCAGATGAATGAGTCATGTTGGATCCATCTCCATTTTTATCCCACCCTCCTGACCAGATAACAGTTGAAGAGGACCTTTGACAAGGTTTACTGCCTCTTTCCCCCACATCTGCATCTGGAATCCTCAGCATTGTTGGATGCTAGAATACCCTCTAGTTTGGAGAAGCTCTCAAGGGCACAAATGAAATTGGACCTGCTGTTGCTTCCTCTTTCAGTGATGGTGAGGTAGCCAGCTCAGAAGTTTTCTCCAAGTCAAGAGGAGGCCAGACCACCACTTTGGACTTTGCTTCCTAGAGGGGGATTTTGGCATGGGCATGGGCCAGTCTCCATCAAGTCTCAGTGTAACCATAGAAGGTGATGCCTGATAGGATATCGAGGTGTACCCTCCCATCTGCTGGAGTGGTCTAGTCATCCCCAGTCCCAGACCGGCTTTGTTATCTTTGTAACTCATCAGGGGGAAATGGTCTTGTTGATTCATATTTTCATCAGAACCAGCTTAAAACTCCTTTCCACCTTTCTTTCTCATGACAAGGTGGCTGGAGAATCAAGGAAGGAACTCTATAAACCTCTGCTTCTTCCCAATGGAGGGAGGCATTCATGCCTAGGAAGGTGACCCTCTTGTGCTAATTCCCTCTCGTTTCAATATTCCAGTAAGTGCTTTAGTGGATATCAATCAACTGTCACACAACAGACATTCTAGGAGTCCATTTACCAATCTATTTAGCCACCTGTGTGTGAAATGTTTATTTTTACTCCTGTTTTGGGGTTTGTCAAGCAGTCAGACAGGAGCCTACCAGTGGGTCAGCTTTTTTGGGGGGTTTGTACTATAAAATTTAATTGCATTCTTTTAAGTCCTATGTTAATTACAATTGTTTGGGGGATTTTTTTGAGGAGAAAAATATAAGTCTTAAAGGAATATTTATGCTAATTAGAGGATGGAACATTATCAGAGTATGTGGGAGCTCATTTTATATACTGCAATACCTTAAAGTAATGTGTAAATTCTGTATTTCAGGTATGATTGAGAGGAATAGCATTCAGGGTGTCCTAGATTTTTTCGACTGTTTAGGTGAGTAGATATATGATTGTAGTATGTAGGTAAATGTATATGCAGTCATTTTTGAAATCTATATTAACCATAATATACAGTATTGACTCTATTATCTGAACTCTGTTGGAGATATTAATTTTGTTCAGATAATTGTTTGACCATAACTCTTAAGTACAGCATTTCTTTACTATAAGACTTTCATTATAAGACTTTCCAGTTCCAAGGTGGGTATGGTCATGGATCTCATTTATTATAAAGCAGTAAATTAAATGTGTGTGTGTGTGTGTGTGTGTGTGCGTGTGTGTGCGTGTGTGCGTGCGTGCGTGCATGCATGTTAACATAGCTTTGACAATTTTATTGTTACATCACTATGATGTCTGCAGTTGAGCAGTTTATAGTGAAGTCTAGCACTGGGGCATCATGCTGCAGAAATGTTGCATCATGTCCCATCCATTCACATTATCCTGACACCAGGACGACCAGTCCTAACACTAACCACTTAATACTGAGCTCCAAGTGAGGCAGCTGTTAGTACCATATTTGTAAGTCTTTGAGATGACTTGGCTGGGGTTTCAACCCACTACCTCCCACATCTGAGGCAGATGCTCTAACCACTTAGGCCACCCAAGCTGTGCAAATTATATATATTAAGTAGTTCATGATAATGTGGTCTCACTCTATAGTGGTATATTCTGTGGCACCCATCCACAGCATTTTAAAGAGGAATTACTGATGTACTAAATAAATCATATATTGGGGAACACTCATTAAGTCTGTATGATCCAGATTAGTGATGTCTGTATATGACATTTAACTATACTTCCATACTTTATGATTAGATCATCCTGATTTGTTTCAGTAAATAATTTTCATTTCCTGTTAGCTTATTTATGCCACCTGCAACAAAGTTTAACATGCATCAGTTACTTGCATTTAGATTTATTGTACATCACAAAAATTATACCATTTTTCGGTGCATTATTTGTGCTGAACAGAATTCAGTATTTGAATAGAATGCTTACCTGTGTTTGAATAGTATGCATTACCTGTGAATTGATCCTGTTGACAATAGCACAAATAGGTGTGATAATTTATTATGGGCAAGAACTTCAGACTTGGTGCTTTATGTTTCAGTATACATGCATGCATACTACCATAGATGCACTAGAAGTAAGAAGTAAACTATATATTTGAACAATGCTGTGAAGAAGTAAGCTTTATATCCATTTTATCAATGCTGTGATGCATAGTGTAGAAAAACAACTTGAAAGAAATAACCAGCTTTAGAGGGGCAGGCATATACCTTTGCATTGTCAAAACTGGATTAAATGCAGGACCACAAACTTGTAAAGTAAGCACATTACCATTGCGTTGTCTAGGTCTCATTACATTAGGGTTGGTCTTAATTTATCGTTGTATGAGTTGCACTTTTATTAGTGCTTTTTTTATTATTAGACACTTCATTTTTTATTTGGGTATGGGCTGTTATAATAATCAACATGATACCTACAATTTTCAGGACTTCATCTTCGAAGAGAATGCGACAGGCTAAAGGCTATACAAGGCAAACCTCAACCCACGCTGACAAAAAGGAAACTACGTAAGAGACGATCTCATATTGCAAGAGGTGCAGCTGCTGACCTTCCTACCTCACGTCCAGCAGAAAAACAGGTTGCACCACCAACTCCTATTAGGAGTAAGTGAGAGTTTTATTACACTTGACTTTTTTTTCCCCAAAAATATGGACAAACTTTAACTTTAAGACTATAGACACTGTTGGAAAAGGAAAGTAATTTGAGACGGTATAATTCATCAGAATGTATAATGGTATCAGCAAAACATTGTAAAGTCTATTACACTGGTTGTCTTAAAAACTTCAGTTGTAGACTTAGATGCCATCCTTTTATTGCATTTTTCGAAAAGTTCTCTTCTGTGGCTCAGTGATATAAAGTAGGTCTAATGCACCTCCTGCATGTCATAAGAGATGACTGATAGAGGCAGGAGCCATAGTGAATAAGTGGATAGTGTGCCAAACTTGCAACTGAGAAGGGGCAGGTTTGAATCTTACCATTGGATCAGTATGGGTCGGCTACTATAGTGTGTCCTTGGGTAAGGTACTTTACTCCAATTGCCTCAGCACAAAATAACCTACTTGTGTTGCTGTGCCTTAAAACACTGAGCCAAACCAAATTCTTTAATGTTGAAACTGGCAGAGTATGTGTATCAGTCAAAGTAACAGTTGTATACCTTTAATGATGGAAGGGAATAAATTTGAACTCATATATACCTAATCATAGGAACAACGGAGATTTGTTCACCTGATCATAGGAACTAGAGATTTGTTCACATTTTCTTAGGGACTATGGATATTATTTCATCTAATCATAGACACCGGGAAGATTTTTCTGTATGCGGGACTCTTCATTTTAGAGCAGTGTAGCCATGGACTTCATATATTCCTATTTTTTATATTTAAAAAAATGTTTTACACCTTTGGCTAAGAGGAGAACAGGTTGAATATTGTTGCTAAAATTCAGTACATATGCTGTCTATATGGAAACAGCTACAGAATTTGAACAGGTGATGTTTCCTAATTTTCCTTTGTCTATATCAGGTATGATCTCAACACATAGAGAGGAGAAACTATTGAAGCTAAATGCTGATACTCTGGTCAGGATCGTCTGCTTTATGCAAGTATATTTTTGTTTTTAAAAAGAGTGGACAACAATTTCCTGGCCCAACTAGCCAGAACAAATAAAAGTCATTGCCAGAAAAATGAATTTTCAGTTAACAAACCCAAAGTTTTACCCTTAAATACCCTTGGTATCTTTCATGCCAGGTTAGCAGAAGCAAAAGTTTAAATTGTCACCCTCTGTAAATAAATGATAGTATTCTGTGTAATATTGATGTCATCTGTATTAATTTATCAAAGGTAGCAAAGCTTTAATCACATGCAACTATTGAACATCGTGTTGTACTTTTATCTTTATAAAGTGCACCCAGTTGTAAATAGCATAGACAGTTTCAGTCAATCAAAATATGGCCTTTCAAATGTAAAGTCATATTTGATTGGTTGGAATACACTTATAGACAGTTTGAGTCGATCAGATATAGCTTTTCAAATGTAAAGTCATATTTGATTGGTTGAAACAAACTTATAGACAGTTTCAGTCAATCACGAGTGGCCTTTTAAATGTAAAGTCATATTTGATCGGTTGAAACAAACCTATTGACAGTTTCAGTGAATGAAAATATGGCGTTTCAAATGTAAAGTCATATTTAATTGGTTGAAGCACACTTATAGACAGTTTCAGTCAATCAAAATATGGCC